>MU185191.1:59558-73012 GCA_016904865.1 Pissodes strobi
ACAACACAATTTTATCCACAATAATACCGAAACAGAATGTTTGCACTAGACGCGCGTTTCGCTAACCATGTTAGCATCATCAGGAAATTATTAAAACTAAACTTATAATCTGCCTAACAATATTTCTTCAGAATAAGATAGTTGATGTATTTTATTTAATGAAATTCAATACCGGAATGCCGACTAAACGGTAAGCTAGAATTTTGATAAAATCTAAAGCCACTAAAAGTAGATAAAGAAATCTAATTAGTCAAAATCGTCGGCTAATTTAAAATCAATAGAAAATCTCGGGGAAATCCAAAAATAGATTTGGTTACGTCCCAGGCTGTCAATTAACGACAACTAAGGGAAGTTTGAGACACCCGAAATTGATCGACGATGTGGGTATTGACAAAAATATCAATTTACTGTTCTACTGATCAATCATATAAAAGCCTATTATATGAAATTATGGGTTATATTATGCTGCAGAATTACAAATGCGAAGGGACTACGAACTGCTATATAAAATTAAAAGTAATAATATGTTATTGAATAAATCGGTTACATTTTCCTGTGCATGTTATTGTTTACATTATAAACTACATAGAGTTAAAAGACCGTAAAGTTGCCATTACTTTATAAGATTAACAATATTTTATCAGTTAAGGATTTTTTTATCTGCTTATAGCGCCGAAATCAGCTAGTCTGCCTCACAATGTGAATGAGGCAAAATCGCTGCAAGGAGAGTTAAATAAACATTAGCAATTATCCACATGCAGTTGCACAATGGTGATGAATGAAAAAAAAAACATAAAGCAACTCATTTTTTTGAAAACATGTTTGCTTGCGAATAGTCGTATATCTCACACTCCCCATTAATTCCATCCCATGAGTGATTTGTTTTGAAGTTAAGTAATGATAGTGAGTTTAACGTATTGTTAACCTGTTATATTTTCATTTCATGCGAGATACAAGCTGTAGTTGTCTTTGTTTTGAATTAATTGGTAATTAAAGTATTGACCAATTACAAACAAGCTCCTGGTAGAAGTTAGGGAGTCGTTGCAGCATGGGACGTGAAACGGTAACTAGAAGTGGAAGTAGATCGGAGGATGACATGGAAAAATTAATCAATAAGGTATGCACAAATTTTGCCAATCAGTTAAAGGAAGAGCTTAGCTCCAAGATTGATAAGTTGGATGATAAATTAAATAAAGCCTGTGAATCACTAAAAAAGATAAATCAATCAGTTCATAGCAATACCAAAGAAATTATTGAGCTGCGAGATCGATTTGACCATTTAGAGCAGGGCTCAAAAAGATATGCCTTGCGTATTTGTGGGTTCGAAGAAGTGGAAGGTGAGGATCTTTTAATCTCATTACCGGAATTTATAACTAAATCACTTAACGTAAATTGCACAAAGGATGATATTGAATATGTGTTTCGCCTTAGAAAGAATAGTGATAAAGCGGAAATGCCCGCGACCATAATTTTGAACCTTATCAGCAATGATAAGTACAACGAGATATACCAGGCTAAGAAGCAATTGAAGGATTCTTCAGTGGCCATTTTTGAGGATTTGACTCGCTCACGTTATGACCTTCTCTTGGCGGCCAAGAAGAAATATGGGAAACATATGGCTTGGCCATCGTCCGGCAAGATATATGCTTGGAGTGCGACAGAGAAGAAGAAGATCGCTATTAAATCAAAACAAGAATTATAAGCATATAGTTTACGTTACGTTTTGTTTTGGACTGAGAACTGTGTAGCTCTCTATTTTATAAACCTTGCTATCTCCCGAGATGTACGTCTGTTTTTTTTTTAATTTCTTTTTGCTGAAATAACTTCGAATTTATTATTATTATTTTTTTGAAGTCTAATGTATTTTAGTGTATCCCAGATAATCTTTTTGTCCGTGATATGGGTGTCATTATTAGAATCCATGTTTTCGAATAAAATAATTATTAGATTTAATATTATTTTCATTTTAGGGTGGTATAGTAATTAGGATAATGGCAGGTTAACAACAGGTTAATTACTCTGTAGTAATGATTTCAAAACTTGGCCTAAGGGGCAATATAAGTTCATTTTAGTTTAAATAAATAAATGTGGGGGTGTTGTGTAAATAAGTATAATAGAATATTTGCTTTCTTATACTGTAATAAAATTATAATTAGTAGAATTATGAGCACAGGAGGAAATATTAATTTTGTGCATTTCAATGTGCGTTCACTAACATCAAATTTTGGCGACTTTTCGTAATTTGTCGCAGCGGAGGATTATGATATCATAGGTTTGTCTGAGACTTGGCTTCATGGGGGCATTACGGACGAATGTTTGAATATTGATGATTATGCTCTGTTTAGAACGGATAGAGGGTCTCGCGGTGGCGGTGTGTAATTTTATATCAAATCTTCCGTTAAATTTAAGATCTTAGCTGCTCAAACGGGAGGCAGTGCACTGGAAAAAATCTGGATCAGTGTAAAAATCGCCGGAGAACACTTTTGTTTTGGATCGCTTTATAGGCCTCCCAATGTTAACTTGGAGATGTGCTTGGACGACTTAGAGAACTCTCTAGTGAATTTCCTGCCCTCCTTTGATTTCCTTTGATTATGTATTGTTTGGCGGCGACTTGAATGTCAATATGTTAAACTTGAATAGTAATGGGTATACACTTGTTAGTAGGTTTTTAGGTAAATATAAATTGTGTCAATTGGTAGAAACACATACTCGAATTTCGCAAGATACCAGTACTCTTATAGATATTTTGATTACCTCGGGCCCCGATTTGTCAATAGATACTGATTTGTAGTGTAGTGTTATATGGATGGATTGTAGTGTAGTGTTATACGTATGGACAATATATCCGATCCTTCTTGAGTTTATACTAAGTTGAAAATAAAAAAAACCTCCAAAACAGATAATTTATCGTTCTTTTCGCGATTATAAAAATTTTAACTATGTAGACTTCGTTAATGATCTATTCAATGTTGACTGGAACTTGCTTTTTGAATATTGATGAAATGGTGGATTTTTTCAATATTAGTTTAATATCTGTATTTGATATTCACGCGCCGAAAAACATCCCGCTTCACAAATCCTTCGGCGCCCTGGCTGACGGATAATCTCAGGCTTTTGATAAAGCTACGTAATGGGGCACTCTCAAAATACAAAAAGGTAGAAACGAATATCGCTTGGACAGAATACAAGGATCTCAGAAATTTTGTTACTATGGCAGTAAGGAACGAAAAAAAGCATATCTTCGCTATAAGTTTGGGATTGACCCGAAGGGTTTCTGGAGGACCATTAGGCATCCTAATATTATTTATGTTAACAACGTCAACTACCTTTTCTCTTACGGAAAGTCCTTCTGAATTAAATAAATATTTTATAGATAGTGTTCCTAGGGTAAATTTAGCAAATAATACGTTCATCTACGATACATATGAGGGTAAGCATCATCATGATTCTCCAGTAAAGTTTAAGTTTGCGGAGGTGAGTGATGAGGTTGTGGAGCGAGTTATTTCAGGTTTTAAAACAAATGCTAGGGGATGTGACGGCATAGATCTTAAAATGCTCTCTTATATAGCTCCTTATTTGACACCTTGCATGACTTTTATGCTAACAATTGCTTGACATTCCCAGCAGCCTGGAGAGTGCTAATATTATTCCAGTGCCCAAAGTGAGAGCCCCCGAGAGCACTTCACAGTATCGTCCGGTAAGTATATTGCCGACGATGTCCAAGATTCTTGAGAGAATTGTTTGTGATCAGGTTACCGAGTTTGTTACTCTGAATAAAATTTTGCAACTGATACAGTCTGGCTTTCGTGCCCAGCATGACACCTCAACAGCCTTATCGCATGTATGTGATGATATCTATAATAGAGCTGGTGATCTTGGAAAGAATACTATGCTTATACTACTGGACTATAGCAAGGCGTTCGATACTCTGGACCACTCGACATTATGTATGAAATTGGGGTATTTTGGTGATGAGGCTGTCATGTTTTTTTTTATGATTTTCTATCAGGTAGGCAGGGACGTGTGTGTATTGATTTCAACCATTCGGAGTATTTAACATTTGACAGAGGCGTGCCTCAGGGTAGTATTTTGTGTCCACTTCTTTTTTCATTGTACACGTCTGATTTTGGTAGCTGCCTTAAAACCTGTCTGACTCACCAGTATGCTGATGACCTTCAAATATATCATTTCTTTCACTCTACTGATCTGATATTTCAACCGCTCATGCTCTGCAGTTGAATGGTTTGAAGTCTAAACTCTTACTTTTTGGTAAGAATATTCACCGGTTGGCCTTGAGGGATGACTTTGAGAATAGGATATATGGGGTGCCGCTGCTGCCTTCCGAGCACGTGAGGAGTTTGGGACTGATTATTGACAGTAAACTTAGATTCGAAGCTCATGTCTCCGATATGCTACAAAAATCATATTGTAAGTTAAAAGTTCTTTATATGCACAGAGATGCCCTCACGACTGAAATCAAGTTAAAACTGTGTGATTCTCTTATTTTGTCGATATTGTCATATTGTGATGTCGTTTATTGGCCTGCTCTAACTCGTCGTGAAAGAAATACTTTGCAAAAGCTGCAACAGTCTTGCTTAAAGTTCTGCTACAACTCTCGAAAGAATGATCATGTAACTCCATTATTTGATGCTTCAAAGTGGCTTAATTTGGAGAAAAGGTACTCCCTACATATGGCAACTCTGGTTCACAAGATTGTATTAACTCATAGTCCAGAATACCTGGCCAAAAAATTGATTCGTGGAAGTAACGTGCACGATAGGCAAACTCGCCACTGTCAAAGGTTTAGTGTCCCAAGGCACAGAACTGTACAATTCCAACGCTCTTTCACATATAACGCTGTAAAGATTTACAATTCCCTATCAACTGATGTAAGGTCTCTTACCTCTATAGCTGGCTTTAGGCGGCTGTCAGAAAGTCGCTTGTTCCTTGAAATTTTCCTGTGCTCTTCGTTTTTTATAAAAGAATGGTCAGGATGGCAATGGCTAATTATATACCGTATGTAATAACTTATTTCTAATGTAATTTATTATAATTTAGGGAGGGCTATTTCTGGCAGTCACATTATTCATTTAATTAGTTAATTCTGAAATGGGTTTTATATTATATAAAATGCCTGTGTTTTTACTTTTTAATTTTGTGTTTTACGCATGTTGCTTCACATGTAGATTAAGATACTTATACTAAAATAATTTTGTATACCTTTTCATGTTTTGCATTAATATTATATTTAAAACAGACGGTTAGATGAATAGCTATGCTAGAACTCGCCGTCTCCTCTGCTTAATTACTGCATGTAGTTTTTTTTAAATAAATAAAGGCTTATTGATTGATTGATTGATTGATATGACAGTGGCACGCACACTAAAGGGTGATCCTATGGCATTCGGTGCGTGCGCGAAGATGCTGATTGACAAGGTTCTTGAATAACTGGAGGTTATAATTAGGGGGAAACAGATGTCATAGGAGTGAGTTCCACAGTAATGCAGTGCGCCAGACAAAGGAGTACTTGTAAAGCGACGTTCTAGGTGTTTCCAGTTATACAACGAATTGGTGCGCTCTTTCCGTCTGGCGCGACTGTCTGACAGGCGTTGCTGGGGGCGGGATGATACGGGCCAAATCCTGGGAACATCTGTCGTAAAAACATCTGTAAAACAAGCCACATGTCTGCGGTGTTCCAGACTATCCAGATTCCGGGCCAACTCCGGATCAGCGACGAGACGCACAGCTCTCCTCTGAATGAAATCCAGAGGCTTTAGGGTGTGCTTAGGTGCTGCAACCCAGATGTGTGAGCAATATTCTAAGCACGGACATTTTTGCGCTTTGTAGAGCATGCTCAGCTGCTGGGGTATATACAGTTTTTTGTTGCAAAATAACGCACCAAGCTTCTGCGAGGCTGATTTTGCGATGTTAGCAACGTGGTCATGCCAGAACATATTGCTGTTGACCGAGACACCCAGTGGTCCGGTTGACCTGGATGAAGCAATGGTCGTTCCTGCCATAATGGGTGCCCGCCGTATTTGCTTTGTTGGTAAACGTAACTGCTTGGGTTTTTGCTGCATTGAACTGGACCAAATTCCTGTCGCCATAAATTCGAACCTTCTCCAGATCTTGATTAATTGTTGTAATATGCTCCTGTTTGCGGTGATAAGTCTCAATCGCTGGTTAAGGTTTTTCTGATCTAAATTGGAAGAGTAGAGTACTGTCATCTGCAGAGCTGCAAGCAGGATTATTGGTTTCGGTCAGCGGGTCGTTAATATAGATGAGGAATAGAGTTGGTGAACGTATTGCGCCCTGAGGCACTCCTGCATCAGTGGTGAATATATCTGAGATTTGTCCATCAACTGCAACATGCAGATATCGGTTCTTAAGGAAACTGGCAAGCCAGCTGCAGAGAGACAGCACTTCGAAGGACGGCAGTTTGTTGAGCAATCCGTCATGCCAAACTCTGCCATATGCCTTAGAAATATCCAACGCAATCGCTCGAAATTCGCCGTAGTTCTCAATTGCCCTACTCCATATATACGTGATGTAAGCCAATATATCTCCCGTCATCTTTGTTTGCGTAAGCCGTATTGGTTATCGCTAATTATTCTATTAGTCTCGAGGTACTTGAGTAGTTGCTGATTGACTACACATTCCATGCCTTTGGAGATTATTGGGAGCAAGGCAATTGGGGGATAGTTAGAGGGCGTGGTTTTCTTGTCTTTTCAGAACAGGTTGTACTCGAGTAACTTTCCAAGAAAATGGGTATTCCCTTTTCGGTAAGACAGAGAAAATTTCTGGAAAAAATGTGTGCTAGTTCGTTGGCGCAGTTTTTTAAGACGATGGCAGGTATTACATCCGGCCCTGCTGCCTTTTGCGTATCTAGCTCTTTGTGGATTTTGCAAATATCATGATGGTGAAACTTAACTTTTGTCATGGTAGTGTTGATGTTGGTTATGGCGGGGATAGCCTTGGCATGGGTTCGTTTAGGTTAGAGTGTGATAAAAAATTTTCGGCGAGCATGTTTGGGTTAGTTGCTACCGACCAGAAATTCCTGGAGCCACTGGAACATTGCAAAGGTTATTCTTGGGTCTTTGATTATGTTTGTCCTTAGTTTCGTCAGTCACACGTTTGCATTCCTTTTTCGTTTCGGACAAATATCTGCCACTTTCAGCGGTCTGATTTTGCTGCTAGTACTTGTAGGCTTGTTGTTTCATACCTACGGCTCTTTCGCATCCTCTGTCGAATCAGAGCTTTTCTTTAGACGGTAATTTGATGGACTTTGGGATATATGCTTCCATTGCTGAGGCGATTACTTGCGTAATTTCTTCGCAACAGACTGACTGATCGCCAGTGCTAAAGCAGACGTCGAGCCAAGGAAACTCCAGGTAGAACTCTCTTAGATCCTTTCAGTTTGCACAATTGTTATGCCATATTTTATGTGGCAATGGTGGATTCTTCTGGGGGTGGCAGTTCACAAACCGTTCTAATAAGTTTGCGGTAGTAAGTGTACTGATCAGAATTTGTGGTTAGAAATAAATCCAAGAGGGCGGCAAATTCACCCCTCTCTGAGATCCGAATTGGGTGGTCTATAATTTGCGTAAGCTCGAAGCTGATGGCAAATGCTTTAGCTTCTGTACCCTCTTCTCGGTCTTGTTGTGATGTTTGAGCCAGTTCGTGTTATGGGCATCGAAATCTCCCAGAATGATTATTTCTCAATTGGGTGGTCTACCTATACTGAATCAAAAGTATTGTAAAAAAAATTGGTAAATTCTATCGCTCGGAGGGCGATAGAGACAGCATATGAACTTGCTTAATCCCGTGGCAGTGACCTTGAGACACATGACGTCAAGGTTGTTTGATTCGAGTGTTTCCTCGCGGTGACACGAACGGTCGCTTCGGACAAAAATACATATTCCGAACTTGTATCTAAATCGGGAGTGTAAGTCGTAACCAGGGTAGAGGCGAAGGCAGTGGAAAATTTGAATTATGGAACGCATAAATAAATTTCACCACGAAGTAGTAATTAAAAATTAAGATAAGACCAATTGTGCCAAAATGCCATATTGTGACTTTGTTTTCATGGTTGCTTTCATTCCCCTTTTCACTTTAAAAGTTCTAAATAACCCCGCTTCCTCTAAAAAAAAACAAACATTCGAGTACACCAAATGGAGACAGTTTTGAATTACAAAATGACTTTCAAAAGTTAACCCAAACTAACCTAAACCAAAGAAAGCAAACACAGACAGCCGAGGAATTCATTCAATAAAATCCACTTGCCGCAAGAAATAAATATTGCATTAAAACTAGAATTTACAACACCCGTACAAGATATATATTGTAGAAGATTAAGAAAATATGAGAGTATTTTAAGGTGAGTAAATATTGTTAACATGCATGTTCTCGAAACAAAATTGGAGTTCAAAGCTCCTAGAACTCGCAAAATATTAAATGTGTACTTTTATTAAGAGCGAGGGGTCTCTTTCTGGAGGACAGTGAAATAAAATATATTGTTAAAAGAGATGGCTGAATCACCAGAATGCGATGTGAATATAAATTGCCGGAGTATAGCCATAATTAAATATAGAAATGCTATATACTATGTAGTGGGACCGATATATGACGATGCTTTGTTTTTTCTCAATATTTAAACCAATCCTCATGACAATATGTAAAACCGAATTGTTGACAAAATGGTGAATAAAATATAATTCAGTAACAAAAATGTAAAATGCAAATTTTAATGTCGTTTTCTGACCGTTACGTGATGGCGGTCAACCCTAAAGGCGGCGCCACACATGCGACATTCGCCGAATGACGAATATTTGGAGTTCGCCAAATCATTGTATCCAAATGGATTCGGTAAATGACGAACACTGTGATACACACATTCGTTTATACGCCGTATGCCGAGCGATTTGGGAATAGCGTATTGTATCTTGGCTTGTAGAGGTCATCCAATCTCGCTCCACTTTTCATGTTTTGCCTCACTTTATTTAAATATGTTCTGAAAGATGACATTAACGAATCTTTTTTTCTTTAGTTCTGTAAGTGAGTATTTCCTGCCAAAATTACTTTCAATGTTTTTCCAAGAATCAAACACCATATTTCGGTTTTTATGTGAAGGATGTTTCGGATTCCAATAATAGGTTGCAGTTATACCATTTAATTTATCCAGTCAATTTTTTCCGTTATCTCCAGTCAAAAACCCAAAATTTAACAGATACCCGCGCAAAACTAAGCAAAAACATAGCTTCAAATGTCGTACTGTACGAGATGTTGGGACGAATGTGTGTATCGATAAAATTCTCGCGTTCGTGTTCTTGATTCGTGCAGGTTTACCGACACGAAACGGGAATGACGAATGACGAATGACCAACGCCGAAAAGCGAACCCAAGATATACACATGCCGCGTTTGCCGAACGGTTTGTTCGCCAATCGGCAAATGACGCATGTGTGGCGCCGGCGCACAGTGGTTTATGTTATATGGTAATGAGGAAATAATTCAATAACTTCGAATTAATAAATGATGTTTAGATAGTTTTGGTAGACATAGTGAGTGGTTTGAACACTTTATTTTAGGCCTGTTTTAAACTTTGAACTTCATTCATTGGCGAATTCATACTACGAAATATTAAACCTGTTAAAGATAATTAATTTAATTGACACCATGGAAAAATATAAGTTAGCCAAATAGACTCGTCTAATAATTTTGGATCAAGTTTTTTCTTGTTCATAACTGATGCTTACACAAACATGTAGACTACAGTCAATATATTGAAAACAAGGCGTACCTCATTGATTTCAAATTGCATTTTTACGTGGATAGGTTATAATAGACTTTGGCTTCTGCACTATTAAATAATTTAAGATGGCATAATAAATATGGCTCATAATTAGGATTATTAATAATAGACAGTTAGCGAAAGTTCCTTTTTATATGGTAACTTTTTAATGTAATTAAACAAACTTTGAATATTAAAGCTTTGACAAGTCAATAATAATAATATTAAAATTAATATTTTGAAACAGAAAACAAAATTTAGTTACTAAATTATTATTAGATTCAGTTCTTAATGTATACATGTAAAAATCTGAAGAAGCGCAGAACATGTTAAATATGGCTTCGTTCGTTGCGAATCTGGAACATTTTCGGGAGTGTTCCAAGCGATATTTTCGATAGTCCTTATTTCTCGCCTCCTGTGCTTCCGCGGTTAATTTACCAATTTGAACCATGGTGCTATGGTATCTCTACCAAGTATCAAAATTTTGTGTACCGAATTTTAAACATAATTCCAATAATACAACTAAATATATAACTTTGCAGTTTGAAGACAGTAATCTCCAAATTCTTCAGCATCTATTGAACCTTTTGAATTAATATCATTCAACATTTTCGCACATATCGTGATTAATTTTTCATTGACTCCGGTTATTTCAGCTGTAAGTTGTGAATTTGCGACAAATCTTTTGGAAGTATTCCCATCGTTACCGGTTCCCATGCCTTGCATGCTGTTAAATTGGGTTGGATAATTTTCTTTGTGTCTTCTTTTTGGGATTGTGTTTCGTTGCTAATGCGCCAAGATCGGAAGTTTTGATTATAAGAAAATGCATTCCATAAATTTAATTTTTGCATGTCAGTCCAAACTTAAAAGCATCTGTATTAATTTTTTTCTTTAGACATCTTTCTATATTATTCATCTCACTTGGTTTGGTTTAACAAATGCAGCAAACTGCCATTCAACTGGTATACGTTAACGTTTGTGCAATTTTACCATTTAACATGGTGAACAAAAGAACATGGTGAATTTCATGTAAAATTTTTTGATCAGTAACTTTTATATTTTTGTTCATTTTATTAAGTAGTACAATATTTCTTATCAAGCTTTATTACTTGAATGAAATTTTCAAAATTTTAGTGAATTCAATTTATGGTACTTTTTAGTAAGGAAATTTATGCTTCAAAAATCATTTTAACGCCCTGTTGCCAGAATAGCAGATATTAGCCGCTAAAATTTATGGTTTTTACCAGGAAAACCCGTATGGTCTCCAGCACTGTAAAATCTGGCTTGCGGCAAGTTGTGGCACGGCATGTTTACTCTAAAACACATTTTTTTCTTAAAAAATGGGATTTTTTTTTAATTGTGTAAGTTTACAGGCCAACTTTACAAAAGAACAATTATTCTTTGCAAAAGATAAAAAGTCCTTTTACGCAGCCGATCAGACAAAATATTTGTTTCAATATTAAGTTCGTAGTATTCCGTCAAGGAGCAATCAAGGTTCACCCATTTATGAATAAAAAAGATAGATAAAACAGGCAAAGTTGATTTTTGAGGCTCCATATCTTTAAAACAATTACAAATTCCGGATTGATAGTCATCATCTGGGATTTCTGGATTATAGCTCTGTTAAAACTGATTACAAACTATTTTTGTTTTACAAGATAGAAATTACAATTTTTCTCTTAGGCGCGAACCACTGTGCGGCGGCGCCGCGCGCCGCCTTAATAGGTGAGAGATGCATTGAAGATTCTCTTCAGAACAAAATTGAATTAGCAAGACAAAAATTTTTTCGACGTTGGCACCAACATAAATTGAAATATTGCAAACTAGAGAGAAATCTAATATATGACATATCCCTAAGCATTTTCAATATTAACAATACCTAATGTTAATATTAAAATAAATTAAAATATTGTAAACTAGAAATTGTATTCACGAAAAAAGAACACTCAGTCTAAAGTTTGAACTTGATACTTGATCTTGAATGATAAAATATTTTACTTATTATCTAAACATGTTTTAAAAACAATCAGTAAAATTTCAACAAATTTTGGTATAAAAGAACGTGCAAATCGAGTAAACGACAACTTGGTCATCTGGTTAGTGGTACTTTCAAGGCAAACGCTTTCTGGTAACAAGTTCAAACCCTCCACACCTGGTCATCTGGTTGGTCATACCTTTAGGGCAAACGCTTTCTGGTAACAGGCTCGAGCGCCCCTAAAGTTACGTCAGTGAAAAGTTACATCAATGAAATGTAAAGTGAACCATAAATCAAAGCGAAACTAAATTAAAGCATACCAATATAAATTAAACGAATTAACTCTTTAAATCTAACGTAAACTAAAAGTACTCTCAAGGGAACCTCAAATTGTTTCAAGGGAACCAAATACGTCAAGTCCGGTCCGTCCTCAACTAATGGTCATGCGTTTTACGCTATTCTGGTAAATTATATTCAAACATAGTTATCATTCTAAGTGCATACCTTCCTGTATACCAAATCTGGGAACCAATATACGTACAATTTGTTTCGAAGTAAGCTAGTCATTATTCCTTCTGAGTTGCGTCGCCTAAAGAAGCAAAGAAGAACGCCGCCAAATATACTCAGCGACACGTCACCAAAATCCTCTTTGACAATATTTTCTGGTTATAATTACCTTAATAACTACTTTTTTCTAAGAGCCTGGGGAAAGTAATTATTTTCTGCAAGCATATACGTGATGAAAATTGCACTTTTCCGAACTAGTGCTGAAAATATTTCCAGCTCTATGGGAGAAATGATACATCAACAACCATATGCCTAAATTGAGTTTTAAGTTTGAGGTCTACACTAAAATGAAAATTAAAAAAAATATACAAGGAAACCGCGTTCGAAAAAAAAAACATAGTGCCTGACCCATGCGGAAAGTATCTTTTCGGCACTCGACTGCTGGCTGAACTCCGCTTCGCATCAAACTGTCAACTGCAGTGGCGTGCGGAAAACTATCCCATTTTGCACTTGGTAGGTAACTAACTGTAGCGTCCGACAAGCGTATAACATTTTCTCAAGTAAACTCTCAGGCCACTGAGATAAAATATTGCATACTACATGTAGCCCATTTTTACTCGCCTTAGTAGTATGCTTAATCAATAAAATATTTCAAGTAAAAATAATGCCATATCACTCTGCCCAATAAGTAATGTAAATCTTACATTCATAACATAATTATATCTGTTTAAAGATAGCATATTTTAATTTCTTGAATGGACATGAATTCACAAATGTATATCAAACTCAAAATAAATTCAGAAATAAACAGTTGAGATATCTTAACGTATTCAATGTTCATCTTAGGTGAAATACCGAACATTTGAGGTGACATTTTACCCAAATAGTACCATACTTATAAAGAAATACCTTCAATTATCTTTAAAGGTCAAATAAATTATCAAGATTGCAATAACGTCCTGCTATAATACCAGCGGCGGATCTAGGGACGCGTGGACCTCAGGGCAAAATATATTTATGGGCCCCTACCCCTTGTATATTTTAAAACTAAGTTAAGGCATTTCTCATAGGTAATACATGATATATGAGTATCACATAAAAAGTAAGATTATAACAATATTTTTTATTCAGGATGAAAACTAATAAAGAACTAATATTTTTTCGCATCCCATGAAAAGTAAGA
>MU185191.1:73412-119997 GCA_016904865.1 Pissodes strobi
GGCCCCAGGGCAGCGCACCGAACTGCCCGGTGATATGTCCGCCACTGTATAATACAATAGAAGTTTTAACCATCCTTTAAGAAAACGGGAATTATTCAGTAAGAGCCTTATTCGGCAGCTTTTGATTCCGAATGAAAGTTTGGATAGTATTTTAATTAAGTCATAAAAGTTGGAAAGTTCGACTAAGTTCTTGATTTAGCTTATACTTAACATGCAGCATGTGCTCAGCGGAGAAAATTGGTTTGGAATTTTTCCTACACAAGAAAAAACAATACGAGCGCTAAATTCATACGTTATTTTAGACTTTAATAATTTCAACTTAGTGTAGCATTTAATCATTTACGCCTAAACAAGGCTTAGGTATACAAAAATATATTCAATGTAGGTGAAAATTACGGTCCTAATAATTGTCTCTCTGAGCTCGGAATTCGACGGATTATGAAAAGATTTAAACGCAATTTAATTTAAACGATAGAAAGGGTAAAAAAGATAAAGAATTGCAATCATTGCAATTGAGCAAAAAAACTTAAAGTATATTATATGGCAAAACTGTTGAAATCATTGATTTTATTTTGTTTTGAAGCGCAAATTAGGTAGCAAGCATAGATGGGCATAAATTATTGTAAGTACGAAGACTATTTTTGAATTTAGAAACAAATTTTAGGTGTGAAGATGTATGTTGTAACAGTTCGATTTTGCCAATTTTAAAATTTCATTTATATGCCGCATTTAGGGAAAAAATGATGCTGTATTTTGCACTCATCGGTTTATTAATTCTGAATTTAATAATTCGCTTGAAATTGCCTCTTTTCTTAATGTAAAATTAACCATATTTTAAGTATAGGTTAGCTATATATTTGTATTCTTAATCCGTTGTGACTATTTATGTTAGTTGATAAGCGATGTACCTTATTATTAAGATAACAGCTTGATTTGCATTATATTATCGTAAACCGCCAGCCGACCGTTTTATATTTTTAAAGAATTCTGTTAGCCTGCAAATACGTTGCATTTGACTTATTGAACCATAATTTAATTTCAGTTTGAATATTATGTTTTATTACATTTTGAGAACCCTAGGTTGATGTTCCGTTTTTGGACCTCTGCTTTAAATGTATTTCTCGTTCTGTACGGCTGACTGGTTTTTTTGTTAGGTTTATGCCAAATAATAGGGATGGGCTATCTATCGCGCGTTTGTCATTCTCGATTTAGATTTTTGAAGGTTTATCATTCCTGTTAGAGCATTTCCTAGCATTTCTGAAAGAATGTAATTTTAGCTCACTATTCGTGGCTTCCGCCGTCATTTATCACCGTAATAAGTGAGAATTAAGGCGTTTATTTTCTTAGAATTATTCCTTGTATCGAATCACTCGTCATGTTTTCAGCCCATCACTATTTGTGGCGCAGGATTTAATCTCGAAGGCGAATTGACGAAGGGAGTGGACATGCCTTTGCTAGTTTGACCGGAACGTAAGACGAACGCTTGCCAGGGCGGCTAGAAATTCCACGTTTTAAGTATTGTGATATAATACAACCCTTTTGATAGGGGATTTATCGTGTCGTTTCTGTTTGTGTTTTAACACGACCGATTATTCGGGCTCTACATGCTGTACTAGGTAAGCATTTTCTCAGGATTCCTTTTTCTGTGGCCTATGAAGCACGTGACCGCCATGTTGCTAATTTTTTTTGTTTCCATTATTTATAGCGGCTTCCACATTCGTCCCATAAGACCGAGACCGTCGAATATCTCCTAGTCCACCCTCAAGTCCGAGTTTGAGGTAAATATCGCTACGGTTTTGCCTAAATTAATGAAATTGATTGCTTATCTACCTTTTATTTTTTTTGTGCACATAACGCCATTTGCTTTTCCCATATGTTATCTTATCTACTCCATTTTATCTGATCCGAATTTTTATTTTAATGCAACTTTAATTTTGATCATATGGGGAAGTTTATATATTATTTTAGGGGTGATTCATACCTATCTTTTTACATTCAAGTTGCCTGAACCTTAATATCTCTTTTATTTGCTTTATTGCACTGCAAGTCCATGGTTTTTTTTTGTCTGGGAAAATTTGTTTTATAAAGAAGATGTATTTATGCAAAGAGGGAGGGGGTCTATGCTTTTTATTAAAGTAAGGGGGCTTCATTTAATGCGTACTGGATTATTTCAGGGTTAGTTTGGGTTAGTTTGGGTTAGTTTGGGTTAGTTTGGGTTACATTCACTGGTTTATCGGACCAGTTAATCTGATTGCTTTGAGTTGTTTTCTCATTTTAATAAAGTCAATCGCTGGCTGGATAATTTCATTCTTTTCATTCATTAGTCGGCAGATATAACCGCTCTGAATTTTATCTTTTTATCATATGAATCAAGCTAACCATAGTTTTAATCTAATCTGGTGCTTTTATTAACATCTCAAGTTTTTTGATCTAATCATTGTGTCCGCTCATTGCGGCATATTATCACCATCAGTGCCGCTATTAGCGCACGCATACCTAGTTGTAAGAAGCTTAGTCTACGTCTAGTGATCACTTTGATAAGTAGTGTTTAGTACATTTAGTGATAAGGCATATAGAACCGAGGTTTTCCAACTGAATTGGTCTCTGTACGTACAATCTTCATATTGTACTCTGTTTATTTTATTAATTACTTTAACAGTCATTTAACAACCTTTTTCTCCAGATAGATTGTTGCTGTGTTTGCAAAAAAAAGGATTTAGTAGTAAATATAGTGTTCATTAAATTTTAGATTGTGTTTTCTTGATAGAAGTTAGTGGATTATAATTACGCCATTGTTTTCGTTTTTTTTTTGATAGTTTGAAATTAAGTACTAAGAACCGGTTAATTTTATGAGCGAATCTAGCCACTCGGTACAACACCAGCCGAGCTTTTTCCGTTTAGCTGGCTAGAACGGGTGGCGCTCAAACGACCCCACGACAGGGGCCGGGCTTTGTAACGCGACTCTCCGGGGCTAGGTTCATTTTTTAAATTAATTGGGAAAAAAAAATCTTTGGGTTCAATCATAAAAAAACGTTATGTTCCAAATTGTTAACATTGTAATATTAACGCAATTTACTCTAAACGATAGAAAGGGATAAAAAAGATAAAGAATTGCAATTGAGCAAAAAACTTAAAGTATATATTATATGGCAAAAATGTTAAAATCATTGATCTTATTTTGTTTTGAAGCGCAAACTAGGTAGCAAGCATGGATGGGCATTAAGTACGAAGACTATTTTTGCATTTAGAAACAACTTTTTAGGTGTGTATACGTATGTTAATCCTCAATGATTGTGTTTAAAATTGTTAACATTGTAATATTATAAAACTAGTTACAAAATTGTAATTATTTATTGTGGGTTTTTATAAAGTGCAACGAAGTCAGAACCAACACTAACCCAAAACTAACCCCATTTTTTTAATCGACGGTTTTTATCAAAAATATTTTTGAAGTGAAAACTTCCTTAGCGCGATTGGGTGTGATTTGGGGTTTGATTTATTTTTTAATGCAGTGTTGATGGACACGGTTCTTGAAGAGCTGTAGATTGTAACATGGGGGAAACAGATGTCCTGGGAGTGAGTTCCACATTGATGCAGTGCGCCAGACAACGGGGTCCTTATAAAGCGATGTTCTAGGTATTCCCAGTTGTACGACGAACGCGTGCGCTCTTGCCGTCTGTCGTGACTGTCTGACAGACGTTGCTGGGGGCGGGACGAGGCGGGTCAAATCCTGGAAAGAAACAGAAAAGAGGAAACGCTCGATGAAACGGAAAAAGCGACACCGATTTCGAAACACAATTATCACTAACGATAAAAATCATGTATAAAAATCATTTGTATGTTCTTAGACCGATTTAAAAAATTATTTTGAAAATTAAGGGCTCCTTCTTTGAAAAAAAGGGTTTTAAATTTTTAATTTGATGATCCAAATTTTGTTTTTTTTTGCAACGGTTAATTTAGGAGTCTCACGAAAATTAATGTTAATTGGACGACAGAAACGCGTTGAGAGGGCCTGCAATTTTGCCATACAAGTATTTCAGAGTTATCGATATTTTTTAAAATTAATCTAATATGGATCAAACTAGTAAAAAATATAGAAACATCAGTGCAGCTGTTGTTAAAAAACACTTGCTTATATTCTGACTGTCCCAAGGTACCATCAAAGCCATATTTACAAATTAAAACTAAATTCTAAATTATATCTGCTGATTCAGCCACAGTATTTATTACCTCTTTTTGTTACAACATCCGTCTTGCACCAGTATGCTGCAATAATGATTCTATCGAAATTTCAGCTTCAGTTTCACTTACTACAATATTATGGGATTAGGGGTGGGCAAAAATAATCGATTATTCGATTCGGGAATTATCGATTAATCGACTAATCGATTAATATATCAGAAAATATCGATTAATCCATTATTTCGATTAATCGATTATTTCGATGAATCGATTGTTTTGAACAATCGATGATATCGATTAATCGATTACTTCCATTAATCGGTTATTTCGATTAATAAATTATATCGATTAAGTGATTATATTGATAAATCGATTAATCGATAATAATCGATTATTACTAATTACAAATAATCGAACATTGATTATTACTTTTAATAATCGCCCAGCCTTAATTGAGATGACATTTTTTGGCCTCCAAAACTTTGTCGTACGAAGTATATGTTGCAATTTTTTTGTCCCTCTTACGTTTTGATAATTTTATACAGAAGCTTAGACAAATTAGCTTCTACAATTATTATTAGAGCTAATATTTCATCAGCATACTCTAAATTTAAATTATATTGATTGTTTTTGTTTTCAAAAATTTTGGCTTGCTCGGGTTCGTTACTAATAGTTTTCAGAACTTTCGATGCGGTTAAGTTACCACATGATCTGTAGTTCATTTAAGCGGCATAAGTTAACTCTTGTGGTGTTGAATTTTGTCGGAGTGGTTTTGTTCTCCGTCTTTTGGACCGCTCACTACACTCATTGAATGCTACTGTTTTGCGTCCTTTTACAATATATTTTTTTAAATTTTACAAAAGCTATAAGTCAATTTTTATTATTTTTTTAAAACCTCTCTTTGATCCTAATTGATTGATTCCACTTGGAAATATATTTATAGAAAAAAGTATTGCAAGTCGACCTAAACTAAACTTGTCAGAATCGTAATGTACATATTACAGTATATTTGTCGTCGGAAATATGGTGAAATCATTAACAAAAAAAAATTATTTTATCACGAACTTGTTATTGTGATTTGATAAATATATCAATCTTTTTCATTTTAAGTGACCAGCGCTATGCAATAAGCAGAAAAATCAAAATCTATTAAATATTAGTTATTACATACCTTGAGTATTGTTATCAATAACTAACTAAAAACTTTAATACATTTTTGAAACATCCAGTTGATTACAAACTTTATCAAAATATTTATTTATAATTATTATTTTTTTTTATCAATAACTAACTAAAAACGTTAATACAATTTTGAAACATTCAGTTGGATACAAACTTTATCAAAATATTTATTTGATGAAAATAGTAACGCTAATAAAAAAAACTATAACGTAAGTTATACAGGGCGCTGCAAACGATTCAAAATATATCAATTGTTTTTTCAAAAGCCAACTAGAGTGTTATAAATAATTTCGTCATAAATTTGATTAAAAATACCGCAAACGAAAATATCGTTTATGGCCAGCTTTTATTGAAATTCAACCTGTGTGCGGCGAGTCCTTTGTAGCGCTTGCTGAACACGCACATCAAAGTTGAGTGGTCCTTCTTATCGCATAGTTAATGTTCGGTGCCAAGGGTAAAAGAAAGGTACAAAGTAGTTGTCGTTCAATTACTGAAGTTAAGCAACGTCGGGCGTGGTTAGTACTTGGATGGGTGACCGCTTGGTTTAGTTTTATGAAGGTTTCACTTCTACCGCGCCTGAAATGCTTTTAATTTTATATAGTTTTTAATATCGCTCTACTGAAATCTTCACTTCTATCGTGCGGTTTTAAGCACACACCTTTTTTCCCTTATCTCACTATTTCATATGAAAGTGCTTCTAATAATATATCAATAATCACTACATTTTTTTTTTGTAACATTAGGCTGAATAGCATACTGTTGTGGAATGAATGAACCTATCTAAATACGAAAATGGTCAAAAAAGTTTTACTACGTAGGCTCTCTTGTTACATTAAACAAACTGCATATACAAAGGCTCGATTTAATATTAAATGGACAAATGATTCTACAAGTTTTTTAACTCTGCATATCGACTATATTTATAATTTATATTAAATTAAGATCTAAAAAAAGTAAACGTCAAAAATATTTATTTCAAACACACTAATCTATTTTTTCCTCTTATGGGGGGTCACAGCTTCTCTGTTCCATTGTCCTGATATCTTGATTGAACCTTTCACCCTGCTTGTCACTGACAGCGCCCGAATTTTCAGGAAAATTATAAATGGGAATGGAGAGAGTGAATTTTTAATGATGTGCGGCCACGAAGCGATTTGCAGGAGTCTAAAAGTTCATTAACTAGTTGCTCGTAGTTTGCACCCATACTGTTGCCTAAAGTCCCCTAACGACCCTTACAAATGAGTGCCAAGCTCTAAGTTCTGTAGTGGTGAACTTTTCCATGAAAATAGCATCGTCCAGCAATTTTCTAATTTGTGGCCCAATAAAAATACCTTGCTTTTATTTGGCGTCATTTAACTGGGGAAAGACTTGTTTTATGTATTAAAATAGTTCACCTTCTTTATTTAATAGCATTCACAAAGTTTTTCGTCAGTCCAAGTTTAATGTGAAGAGAAGGCAAAAGGACATTTTTTTATCTACTAGGGGCACACACATAACATTTTGAGAACTGGGTTGAAATTCACTCAATTCCGGCCATATTTTCATTACATAATGTTCATTCACTGCACGACTGTCCAAACAAACAAACAAAACAGTAATATTTTGTAAATCCTGAAGTCCCACTAAAATTGCTGTAACTTTGAAATACCCACATATCTGCCTTTTGTACCCACTGTGGTATATTTTGTTTCAAAGGATGCGGAAATTTTCATAGGTTTTTTTCATTGTCATTGAATGGGCAGCAGGTATAGATGGTTTTAAATTTCCACTATGTAATAACCCATGTTTCGATGAAGTTTATAAATAAGCGTCACTTACAGGAAGTGTACTGGATATTGAGTTTCTGCATGAAACTATCGCACATAACGAATTTTCCATATTGTAAAATGCAGAAAACGTAACATTACTTTTCCTAAAAGTCGTAATTTTGGTTTCTTTGTCCAGTAAGTTCCACTTAAGAAGCTCTGATTGTTGGTTGGATGACCCTAAATCATAAACTAAATCATTTAATTCTCATTGAACAATCAAATGTGACTCGCCGGAACTATGACGTGGAGTAAAAGTGGGATCGGTACACTATTATTCTTCTGAGCTGCCTGATGATGCGTTATTATCTTCATTTTCTCCCAAAATAATATCTTGCCAATCTAAAGGCGCAGTTGGTACTGGTAGATCTGCATTGTGAGGAACAGGTCGTATGGCAAAAGGTAAATTCGGGTATTCTATCTTGCGCTTTACTTTTTTGGAATAACCTTCAGTCATTGCCAAGCAAAAATGGCAATCGTCAATATGATTGGTTGGTTCTCGCCATACCATTAGAATAGCAATAGGAATATTTTGTTCTCTTCCATTTCATTCACCGTTCCAATGATACGCTATAGCTGATACAGCACATATGGGGAGCCCACTGCTTGTCCAGATCTCCGACTGAAACACCAACAACATACATAAAATAGGCTTTTTCACATTTTCAGGAAATGGTCTGGCCGTAACAGGAGAAATTTTGCAACTGCGGCGCGATTGACGTGAAATTTTCGTCTTTCGTCGTTGAAAAAACTTTCTTAACTACAGAGAACCACTCAAACCGAAATTCAAAGGTAGACTGAATAAGAGAATAAGTTTAGTGTTAAAACCGATCCATTCTATGTTATCTTTCCGTTTTAAAATGCACCACTTTTGAATGAACCCTCATAAAATTTACTACCTGCCCATATAAAAGGGTCTACTGAGCATATTGTGAAATGGTACCTATTATGGCTTTATTATTAGAAACATATTTGCATTGTAAAAACAATGGGCTGAACTGTGTTACAAAAATCGTGTCGGCCAGTGAATTATCATTTTTCTATCTGTAAATTTTAAATTTGCTGACAGGTTCTTCAAGTACATTAGAGCCCAAATTAGAAATCAATTATCAGTTGAAAATATTAAAGCAGGCTATTAAACTTTGCAACCGTTTCAAGGATAAATCTGGGAATATTCAGTTTTCTCGAGAATTAATGTCTGGCTTAGCGCCACAAATGACAGTACAAAGGTAAATTTTTGGAATGTAAAGAGATACATTATTTAATGGAGTTCTGGCATTGAGTTAGTTTGGTTTAGCACAGACTTTCTTGTGGGCTCAAATTTTACCAGAATCGCGAACGTATATGCGATAACCCCAATTCAAACTACTTTTAAGATAGAAATGATTGATAACTCCAGGTTTCAATGGAATAGATGGGTCCAACCTTAAGAAAGCCTACTTTTTCTGTATTTGGTATACATCCGTAGAAATGAATATCCTATTTACTCCATTACATGTGTCCAGAAGATTGTGACATGACTATTCAACAAATTATCTTTCAATGATGAGGATTATGGCAATATGATGCCGCTGGTCCTTTCTATAATATAAGACTTCCCATAGTTTGGATATCTTTTGGATTGATTGATGTTTACCATAATTTAGACCCATTGCAACAATGAAATCGTTGGATGAAACACTAAAAAAAATCAATTTAAAGTTATAAATCCTAACTGCTTACTTCAAATTTCTTATTATTACCAACGCAGAATACCTTCACAGGTACTGGTAACCTGAGTCCTTTTTCTCTAGAGTATATATCAACTATATTTTTTGATAAACCACATTCTTATCGAAAAATTCCGAAAAAATTTCCGATTGTATACCAATTTGCAGCACCACTTCATTAAAGCACTACTAACAAGAAAATAAAAATCTGAAAATCAATTTTCAGATGAAAATATTAACTGGAATAAGTTTGCCTGGAACGATAAAGCCTGTCCCTGACCCAGTACGACTGACAGCCTCATTAAAGAAAATATAATTTTTAATTTTAAAAATTATCCCAGTCATTATTGATAATAAACCAAACGTCAGTGTTCGAGGAGACTCAGGATGGATGGAACTATATTTGTTTTAAATATATTTCGATATTTTGTATTATTCGTATGTTGGCAAATTCTTTTATGCAAAAGTGTTTTTATGGTAGTGGCACACACACTAAAGGGAGATCCTATAGCGCTCGACGAGCGGTGTGTATGAAGATGTTGATTGGCACGCTTCTTGAATAGTTGTAGGTTGTAATTAGGGGAATACAGATGCCATGGGAGTGAGTTCCACAGTAATGCAGTCCGCCAGAAAAAGGAATTCTTGTAAAGCGATGTTCTAGGTGTTTTAAGTTGTACGACGAACTGGTGCGGTCTTGCCGTCTGTCGTGACTGTCTAACAGGTGTTGCCAGGGGCGGAATGAGGCTGGCCAAATCTTGGGAATATCTGCCGTGAAAGTATCTGTAAAACAGGGACATCTTGACCACATGTTCCAGACTCTCCAGATTCTGGGTCAACTCCAGGTTGCCGACAACACGCACAGCTCTCTTCTTAATGAAATCTAGCAGCTTTAGGGTGTGCTTTGGTGCGACACCCCAGATGTGTGAACAATATTCTAAGCACGGGTTTATTTGCGCTTTGTAGAGCAACAGCAACTGCTGCTTGCGAAATAGCGCACCAAGCATCTGGGAGACTGCTTTTGCGATGTTAGCAACGTGGTCATGCCAGGACATAATGCTGTTGACCGAGACACCCAGCAGTCTGATTGACGAGGATGAAGGAATGGTGAATCCTGCCATAATGATGTCAGAACCCGCCGCCGCCGCCGCCGCCCGTATTGGCCCTCTTAGTAAACGTTTCTGCTTGGGTCTTTGCTGCATTGAACTGGACCAAATTTCTGTCGCCCCAAGTTTGATCTTTCTCCAGGTCTTGATTAATTGCTGTAATCTGCTCCTGTTTGCGGTGATAAGTCTCAGTCGCTGGTAGAGGTTTTTCTGATCTAAATTGGGAGACAAGGGTACTGTCATCTGCAAAACTGTAAACAGGATTATTTGTTTCTGTCAGCAGGTCATTAATATAGATGAGGTCATTAATATAATTAAGATACATATAATCTTTTAATGAAATAGATCCTGATGATTATGACATAAAAATGTTGTTGAAAGTAAGCAAGTAGTTTTCCTATTTAAATATGAGTCGAAATGTATTATTCGTAATAGTTTGCTATAAATTGCAACAAAACCGAATAATAGCAAAGGTAAATTATATGAAGAGTTAAAATTTAATAGCTTTTTAATAAAAGTTTATAGACAACATTTAAAATTATTTTATATTATTACTAATATAATGGAAGAGCATTATATTTCACGAACCAGTAAAACAATTAATTTTCTGAAATTATTATTTTCAACAATCGGAACATAAATAAGTACTTATCGAAGGTTTTGTATTATACCTGTGTTACATGGACCAAATTGGTTTTTAACATGAGGGAGACGTTGTGCACCTTGGCATACTGTGATATATTAGTTTTTATTTAATTCATGTATGTTTATTAATTCTCGAGTAATTGTTTTATTGACAATGTTTATATACATAAATTTAAAATGTAAAATTTTAAAATGTAAAATTTTTTATAACAAATTAAAGTTGAGCTACAGTGTTCCATGGTTCAAAGGGTAGGGTACTTTGAAACAAGAATATTGTACCTTGGAACAAGAGGTTCTTTATCTTTAATTGAAAAAATTAAACTCTTTTTTTTAATGTTTTTTATTGCAAATTACGTTACATTATAATTATTAAAGTTAATCTGGAACCATTACTGGTCAGCTAACCGATCACAACATGTCATTGTCCCCGGAAAGGATAATTTCATTACTAAGTCGTTACTATTGACATCAAATATCTCTTCAGAAGATTGTGTAAATCCATTCGTATTGGAAAATCGCTTATAAAACTTGGAATTCAGTTTCGGTGGAATCTTTCGATATAACTCCCAACGTAATATTTACTTATTTACTTACCTCTTTTCTTAAGAAACTATAGATCAATTCATGCTCAAAAGTTAGCGTGGCGCTTATGGAGAACGGCGTTGCCAAGTTAACGTATAGTTTGTAAAGTGAGCGTTGATCGTTACGTTTTACCTAGTCTTTCTCTCTCAAGCCACCGTCAATCGGGGGTGACAGAAATTTGACGTCACGGACGTACGTTAAGCTGCGCGAGATATGATATCGATTGAAATACCTCATCTGTCAAAGTGTCAAATATATATTTATTTGAAGTTCGTTCAACGTATTTTTCTATTTTTATTTGTGAATTTGTGATTGTTATCGCCGATGGTACACTGAAAATGAGCAAGTTCTTATTTTAAAACTAATAGAATATTTTAATCGCGAAAAAGCAGGAAAAACACTATTACCCGTGAGTGACAGTATATAATGTCAGTTGATACAAAAATGGAGTTTTAAAAATATATAAAGAGTAGGATTATCCTATTACCTATACTACTTCTTAAACATAGTCTTATTCGTATTTAGCATAATTTTATGTCTTAAAAATCGTTTTTAAGATTTACAAAGTCGACCAAGGCTCTTAAATCCAGTCTCCTGTTTGCGGTTTGGTGCCGTCTTTGTCATGTTCCTTAAGAAAGAAAAGGATATATTGTCAACTGGAAGTGTTCTTTGTTAATTTCACCAGAGTATACTTGGTTTGTTATACTCTGATTTCACTGTCTAAATTTCGATAAGATCACAATATCAAATGGAAAAAGGAAGGCAAGTTTAACAGCAATAATTATAAAAAAGGTAAAACTTAAACTTAGGTTAAAAGGAGTTATTGATTTTAAGAAATAAAAATTATAATTACTAAATTGAATAAACTCATTTAGATACCTATTACAAAATACGTTAAATATTAATATATGTTTAAGGATAGATTTATCTTTTACAAATCAATTTAATTACATCTGTACATTTATTTTTATTTGTTATAGAGATAGAGAGTTTCTGATGGTTTAGGAATATCGTCAGCCACTGTGCAAAGGATGCATTCAAAGGTAGTTCAGAAAGATGTTGACTTTAAAACCAAGGCAAATGTTGCTATTATTTCCTCTCGTGGAGAGCCTCTTCACAAGGTTCATAGCCATAATATAAGGAGACGCATATATGCTATGTATGAGAAAGGTAATCTGCATTTAATTTTTCATTATTTTAAATAATTTATTCATTATTTCGGTTTCATTGTATGCGAACATATCACTCTGTGTTCATTGCAAACGAATCTGATAAATATTGACGGAGTGCAGATATCTACTACATCGTGTCCTAAAACTTCCTCCCTATCACTGCTAATATAATCCTATTGAGAAGGTATGGTTAGAATGTAACCGTTACTATGATAGTGGTATCAGTTCGATACATCCTGTCACAAGCGAAGCTGTTTTAAATGTGGTAGGAAGCAGTTCAAAAGGTAAAAATCTAGTACAACTTTTTCATATTGCTATTTTGTAAGAGAACTATGTTTTAGATTACACCAGAAAAATGAAAACATATGTTCATCACACAAATGCTACAAGTAGTGAGGACTGGAAAAAGGAGCGACTGATAGATGTTTTGGATATATTACCGGTCATTATTGACCTCAATTTTTGTGACTCAGATGATTATGATGAGTATTATTTTAGCGATCAGTAGGAAACGATATAGTTTGGTATGCTCATAAGCACAGATGATAATATGACCCCTTTCGTAAAACATTGGTGCACTATGATACAAGAACCTTAAATTACAACATTTCTTTCCATCGATTGTGTGATATGGTTTTTTTATAATGAGTGAATTATTGTGTTTATTATGACGAGTTAAATTATAGTGTTTTATTATATTTTGTCTTGTCTGTCATTTGTGTCTCCTGATGAGTTTTGAGACTGGGTGATCGATACATGCCAATAATATTTTAATATTGTATTATAGTACTCTGTTTTAACTAACTCTTTGTGCTATGTAAGGTGTTTTTTTCAATGTGTTTATTGTAAGTTTGTGTAAAGAAAAATAATATTTTAAATTGTTAAAGTTAACTTATATATGCCAGACCTTTACTGTTGTTGTATATGAACCACGTTATAAGTTACTTTTGGTATATATAAAATGTTCTGTTTTCCATTTCATAAACTTTTTGTAGTTATTTGGAAATAAATTAGGATTGTTTTCGTTTTCTCTCATACTTGAATTTAATTTTATGGTGTCAATCTACTCTACTTTGTTTAAGTTACTTTATGTTAGTTTGGGTTTTATAACTGAGGTACAACAAATGTCCTATGTTAAAAATAACATATATATTATTAAAAGTTTGAACTAAGGCCGTAATAGCGATATTTACAGCTACATAATAAGCAAAACCTGTACAAAAACGAAATAAACTTTTACGAACCTAAGCGTTTAAATCGTTGCACAGCGCAATTAAATTATAAACGAAACTTACTTACCTACATATATAAAACCAAAGAAAAGGTACCTGTTTGAGGTCTTTCAGTTTTATTTACTACAGAACACTCCTATAATGTGAATAGATTAATTAAATGATAAAACAACAAAAACTGTAGCTAACCAAAAAATAAAATTGCATTTACAGTCAAATTTAAATATATGACAAAGTTTACTGCAATGGTAAATTTCTGTTTCTATTAATTTATTTACTGCACTTTACAGATGCTTGTAAGTTCACAATCTTATGAGTAATAACAATAAATTGGTAAAGAAAAGGTCCAAATCACATTTCAGCTGCATATCTGATATTAAAAATGTATGTCTTTGTGATTTTTATACACTGTTCTATCCGCCAAGTTTGTTTCACAGTACATTGCTTTTGAATTGAGATGAATGTTTCATCAATTAACCGCATATCAATATCGCCTGCATATTGTAGTTTCTCATAGCAAAGATTCCACTGATTCTAAATTTCACAGGTTTTAGATATGTTTGCCTTCCCATAAGATAATAAGACTCCTGTATGTCTAGGAATTTCTGCTAGAAATTTTCACTAGAACACTAGAGTATTTCCGTTTGTATTTGTAATTTAAGTTCCAATTGCAAACCTCACATTTTTTAAATCACCTAAAACAAAGTAGATTGCATAAAATAAAATATTCATATTGGAGACCAAATATTATCTTACCAGAGTGAAAGAAAGACGCATATTTATCAGTTAGTTCAGGTTAGTTTCTTTAAATTGAATCTATGAATCACAAGCATGACATGTTATTTGTTATTATTTTGAATTCAGCGTCCCATCTAACCTTACTTTCGATTTAGAGCCGTCCGTCCCGTCCCGTTGGCGTCCGCGTCCCGTCCGTTTTACCGATATCAAATGGATCATGCGCGAATCGTAAATTATGGCTCGTACCAAGGCTTGTGAATCAATTTAGGACATGCTTCAAAACTGATATGCCGTCACGATTAAAAGGCGCCCGAGTTGGCAACAATGCGCAGATATTCCCCATAAGAAAAGCTTTGCCATAAGGCGCAACGCTAACTTTTGAGCGTGAACTGAACTATAGGCCAGTAAAAAGTAATCCAAGTTGTAAGGGCCACTTAAAAGCTGTTCTCCGTATTTATCAAATTCATCTAAAGCTTCAGAGTCGCTTCAGAGTCGTCTCCTAAAACAAGTTCCTCTAATTCTTCATCGGAGCCTTCTTGGAATACTTTTTTTTCACTGTTTTTGATCTTGACTTCTTGTTTTTTCTTGGGTTTAAAGGGTAGCATTTCTCTTTTTTTCTCGTTCAATTTCCTTCATTTTAGGTGTATCTGTTAAAACACAAGTGCTTCCTAGTTTCCTGCCTTCTCTAAAATTTTGTCGGGCTTCAGCCTTTGGATATGGTTAAACAGCTTCTGGTGAATTAAAGGAAGTATTTTTTGGAGGGTAAGAGTTCTGCTCTTACTGATGGAGGGCCCAGGTACTGAATCAATGGATGGCCGTTTATTATTTAAGACTCTGTGCAAAAGATGTAGGCTTTCATGAGACTGTGTCGATCGGTTACTAATGAAGTCAAGAAATATTGTTCCAAAAAAAACACCACGAACAAATAGGTAAATGTCAGGCTTTCTAAATCCACTGATAATATTACCGTTAGTTAACGGACGGGGGTAAGCTTGTCCCAATGCTTGGATAAAATAATAAATTGTGAAGGGGTTTTCTAGATTGTTTCTTTGCCATGCATCGATGAAATGATCGTAAAAGGTTGGAAGGGAGCTATACACAGAGACATCGATTGGCTGGAATCTGTGTGACGTGTGTGGCGGAAGTGTTAATATTAAAATACCCCTTTCATACGCATATCAACAGCGTCAAAGGAAATATAAGTCTCCTGATTCTCGAGAAGAAGTAGCACATGCTCGCTTCTAGAAGGTTTTACGTGAAAGGCAAAACGTTTTAGATATACCAGAAACAATGCTTCGCTAGTCCAGCTTGATGGGTTGGCTCCTCCAATATACCCAGTTGGTGCCCCAGTAAGCATGTAATCCTTCAAGTTTACTCTCAGGATAACTAACATTGGAGGAATATGATTCACGATTGTGTTTACTGCTGCAATAAGTGTCACCAATTGACCTCTTTTTGACGAAGTTGCTCACCCAACCTGCTCCTCCAATCCTGTTTCATCTGTATTCCAGATTTATTCTGGAGGAATAGGGCCAAAATGATTATGAAGCTTTTCGCGGATATTAAAAAAAATTATCAATATTATTTCTATTGAAACTTATCGATCTGAGCAGACTAGTTGCCTCTAGCTTTCCAATCGACACTTTATTGTGTCGCTTCATAAACCAGTGCAGACACTCCTCTCAAAGCGACGCGTATAAATAAAGGTGGAAGCCACTGCAGTGAGAGGCACCGTTGCCAGAGGCTGCCCGCAGGGAAGCGTTTTATCGCCACTGCTATGGAAACATGTTTTCGACAGCCTACATCACTGCATATGCAGACAATCTTACGATACAGAGTGCCCTTCGCTTAGTAGAAGAGTGGTGTAGGAAAATCCTTGTCTGTAAACCCCAGGAAGGCGGAGAAGGTGGTCTTCACCAGAAAAAGAAATACGAAGCCAATACAGACTCCGACTCTCTTTAATACAACTAAATTTTGCGTCTGAGTTGAAATACCTTGGGGTCACCTTTAACCTGGAGTCTTCATTTAGAACGAAGTCTAAGACATACATTTCCTATGAACAGTGCAGCAGGACCGTGGGTAAAACTTGAAGTATGAAACCCGGGGTCGTAACTTGAATCTATATGTATACTGCCATCATAGGACCCATCATTGTCTATGAAGCCGTAGTTTGGTGGCCCAAAAGTCAACAAAAAACGGTAATGCTTAAGCTCAGTAAAGTACAGAAAACTGCCTGCCTAACCATAACGGGAGCTATGAGGCAGTAACGTTGTGCGCAAAACGCTATACTTTATTTATCGAATGAAAATCGTTGATGCAAGCCTTTCCTCCCATAAAAGTGTACCTATTTTAAGTGCCTACTAGAAGAATGCAATGAAAACCGTAATGCTTAAACTCAGTAAAGTACAGAGAACTGCCTGCCTAACCATAACGGGAGTTATGAGGCAGTAACGTTGTGCGCAAAACGCTATACTTTATTTATCAAATGAAAATCACACAAAAGTGTACCTATTTTAAGTGCCTACTAGAACAATGCAACTTTATGCAATTTTCTTCCAGGCTTTTCCTTATGACACAAAATACAAAAATTCTCATTTGCATTTCTATGTCACGTTTACCTTTGAAGTCACGAAAATTTTTACAAATTAGACGAAGCAGATGCCATTGAAATAAGTTACATTTTCAGAACTTGCAAAAGAAACGGAACGTGCATTGTCTTTAATGTGCTCCATGCTTGGGCATGAAGAATAATTTTGCAACGTATAGATATGTTTAGCATAGGGGAAAATGAATTTTATTTTTAATAAAATTGCATTTTTAAAGGTTAAAGGGTATATATACCAAAATTGTTCAGCGAGTTTTGGGTGAATTACATTTAGCTCATTTAATTGCTTTTAAAATGAAGGTATTAACCTGTGAAAGTGTTAAAATTTTCGGATAAAATTGAATAATTGAAACATTCTTAAATTAACAAAAATATCAAAATTGCAATAATAACTCATTGAAAAGAATTTAATAATGGTTACATATCTTTTATCAAGATTTTCAACAACTCTTTGTGAAATTTTTAAAACACCAATTGGTAACATAATATGAATTTACAACCACATCAATATCCCCGAACCGAATTAAATTACTTACTATTTAAATAATATACTTATACTTGCCAAAAAAACATTTGAGAAAGTGCAAACTTTATAAAGCGGTCAAATAATGTTTTAAATATTCCTTTGAATTTGCAATCTCGCAAAACATTATGAATATATATTTTTTCCTTTTTTCGATCATTTCGAAAAATTTTGCATTTTCTATACTAATTCAACCCGGTTAGAATAGCCTCTTCGTAAGCCCAAGTTGCAAGTTTCTAAAGAAAGCCAAATTCTCAAAATGCTATGATACGATTTTGGTATTATCGCCTAACAAGAAAAGAAAAATAGATAAATTTCTCGGTTATAAAATGCACTAGAAAATGTCCAAAAAGTCTAGTACCCCAGAGAGTGTACTAATTAAACTATGCCGGCGTAGTTACACTTCAGAAATGGTTACTGTTATAAACTCTACTGACTGAGATATTTAGTGGCAAATACTACGGTAATTATTCAAACTGTTAAAACTACTAACTTTGTTACGAAGTTTCGATAATTATTGAAAGTTTTTAATGTTGCTAAAACATTGTCCATTTACTAACGGAAATTATTTCTATCAACTAAGAAAAAAAAGATCACTTAGAGAGTATTTCTATACAATTTATCGGACTCAAACAAAAACTGTCCTCGGACTTGACACTGTCAATTAACCAGCCAGGGAAAACAATGATCCTTATCCTGACAACCGGCCTATCCTGCTGTAATCAAAAAGAAATCTACGGAGTAATCCAGGTTGTGAAGAATCTAAAGTGTACAATACCACACAAGGGAAATCTAAAGCTAAAACCCTAAAACGGAAATTAATCCATCAAATCAACTTAACCCTTAACTACGGAGGTGCGATGTTCGGAGCATAAACTCGGACGTGCCGTCTGGTAGACTACTGCAGATATTGCGGCATAAAGCCCTAATAATTTTGTAACTGGTACTTCTAGATAATCTTTTAAGTTTTAGGAAGTACTTTAATAAATAGTTTCTTTGAACACGTACCAATTTTATAATCACAAAGCCAGTTCTTTTCGGTATGCTTCAACTCGAGGGCGGTTAAAATGAAAAAGTGAACTGCTGTAATTTGGATGTATTTATTACATAAAACACTTTAAAAACAAGTAGTGAAAACACTAGGAAGAAATAATGCACAACGAATACTTAAAACTAAAATATTTCAGCAGTGCAGTTCACGCCGGCATGCCTCATACACTATAAACATACCGACCGGCGTTTTGCATTTGAAGCACAAATATCTTGTCACACGGTTTTTCTTTCTTGGAAATAATAATTGACATAACATAATTTCTTTTATCTATGTCTCGATTTATTAGTGACTCGTCATCTTCACTTTCATCACTACTGTCCGCTGATTGTTCTGAGGTGCTATAATCAGAATTCTCGCAATCCTCGCCAGGGACAATGTCAATATCACTAGCAGCATCACCGTCTGCTTCGTATATCACTTTCGAAGTGTTTCTTCATAGTTTACATCACTAAAGCGAACTGGTTTTGATGGTCAGGCCATATTTGTGCGAAAATTTTCCGACCGATTTTATTACGTATACCCGGACGTGCCGTCTATCAAACTGCTTCACGAGAAGATCTCTAGGGAACTGACCTGTTTCAAGTCTTAGATATCTGATATTTTTTGTACTGGTCAACCACCAAACCCGCCAGGAATACATGAGGTAACGGCCTTGTGAACGTTACCATTTTTGACAAATGAAGGTATTTCGTTTTCACACCGCCTCTCAGACGGCACCTCCGTAGTTAAGGGTTAATATAAAATATAAACATTACACGACTACCATAACTGGGGTTTACAAAACCTTCCTGGACAGCTCCTAATAAGACGCTCGGTCTATGCTGTGCTTATGCGTAGGGGAAAATCGCCATCATAGCCGTTGGTTGAGTCCAACCTCCCTCGTCTCCAGAAGTTTAAATCGGCATACAAAACCTATTTCATTCCAAAATGAAACTTCTCCTAGGAAGCTACTCAGTCCTTCCAGGAAAACTTTTGGCCATTGAAGGAAATAAATGCCTCCCAAAATCAAACTTATTCCCCCTGTTTTTCCCATCCTTCTTGATTAACAAACAGAAAATTCTGTAAACACTTCAAAATTGTCCGGCTGTCATTGATCTAACTACCTTCAATGACAGTTTCCCTGCTGCTGTCATGAAACTAGTCAGGTTCAGCCTTATCGGGAAATAATAGATATGTTTATTCAAGCAATATACTTATCTGTAATGACTTATTTTTTATTGCCAAAAATAAATTTATTATTATGTTCTATAAATAAAAAAGAATTTACACCCGTAACAGTATTCCTGCCATATAGAGCAATCCAATCAAATCCTGTAACTCATTTATGTCGGTTTCTTTTGCATTTCTCTCATCGTATCCTTTTCACTTTGGATATGTATATTGGTATCATCAACAATAATTGCACTGATCATTGAATTATTAAAAAATTGTCTCCAAATATCCAAAGGCATTTTCAACTTTTTTACTACCTGTTTAGCGCCCGGCAAATGAGCTATCACATTTCCTGACTCGGCTCGTGTTGTGGGAAACAGAAATCTCCTCCTCTGAATCATAATGTTTTTCTTACTTCTCCGCTATATCCTCTTTAATGTCTTCTTCGTCGTAGTCATTTGGTCCCTCTTCAGTAATTTTATCCTGATTGAAATATCCTAACATTACTTGTTATAGTAGTTCTTGTTTTTAGTATGAATCCATCTAATAAAATTCAAAAATAAAAAAGTTTTTTCTATAATATTTCTTACCTTCTATGAAAAACAAAGACAAAACACCAGTGCACTGAGGACGTCTGCAGACTGTATCCAATATACTTGAGGAATAGCGGACATAGTGAGAACGTGAGGTAGGCAACATTGAAATAAATTCGAATAAGGTGTGGCTGCGCAGCGTAAAACGTTAAATATTGCTTGATGGCCCATACCATTCGGAAATAAACGACGTAGTTAAAAGACACGTTCAAACTTTAAAATAGTCAATTCGTGCAATAAATCCAAATTCACTTGCTTGTGAAAACGAACTTCAACAAATTTTATTGCAGTACCCCATAATGCCACGTAGCTTATCGAAAATCTCTCAGGCTATGTTAATGTTTAACAGAAGAATTCGCTCACATTTGAGCCACAAGTTTTCTGTAAAGAACATCAGAATCCATGGTTCTTTCACTTTCTGTTGTTAGGTTAAGCGAGAAATATTTGCATTTCAAAAAGCAACTGACAGATAAGATTCCTCCTGAAATAAAAAAGATTGCTTAACTGTGTAGCCAAAAAATGTTAAAAATTTAAATCCCGATTTAAAATGCTTCTGAATATATTTTAATACCAAAATTGTTGGCCCTACAGAACTTAACACGTTCACTGCCGTAGGTATATTGCTTGTTTTGACCATAAGGCCACGGTATTTTTTTGAAATCTGTTCCTACAGGCCAATAACGCCACTGAGTAAAGTATTGCATAACTAAACGTCTTCTAGCGAAAATTTTCAAAAATAACGCCTCTAGCCTCCAAAAAATTTTTTTTTGTCGCTCGGTCTTATAGACCGAGTCGGCGCAAGAGGATCTCGTCTTCGATTTGCGACACTCGGTCCGGTACCGCGGTCCGTGTTGATTTGTTGTGAAATGGCTTATTCAGTGATTTTATTATGGTATATTTTTAAAACCTTTGCCAATGAATTAAAATAAAAGACGAAAATATGAAAAAAATTATAAGATATCTATGTTGTACTGACATTAGTAAAATTTAAAATAACTCAAAACTGCTAGGTGCAAACTTGTCTCACAGGCCGGCTCGGTCTATTTTCATGCTTATTGGCACTAAAGAAAAGACCGGCGGCGCTCGGGAACCTTTACACGATCTAGGTCTTATAGACCGAGTTGGCGTGTGCGAACCGCTTTATCTCGGTCTATAGGACCGAGTTTTTATAGTTCGAACACTTGGTTCTCGGTCCTATAGACCGTGACGGCAGGGAACGTGTTAAATCAGCTACGCCTAAAATGATACATGCTATTTTGGTATACAAAAATAAAATTTGCCAGCTAGACAAATATCCCCGAATTCGCTGTCGTTAGACGTAGCGTAGGTTTAAATTTTAGGCCCATTGTAAGTTTAAGCGTATACCTTCTAAATATGCTAGCTAAACTTGGTGGTGGTTTACGATTACCTATTACTAGCGAAGCCTTAAATTTTTGTTTGGGTTTTAAATTACCTTTAGAGGTAAGCTTAAACCTATGTGTTTAAAAACTTAGCCCTGTTTAATGTTTTGGCATAAAATAGCTTGTCTTACATTTAAAATTAATGTTTGAAAATTAATTCAAAAAGTGTAACAGTTTTATTATACAAATGAGAACAAAGCTCATGTTTACCATTATGTGCTAAAGTTTTACGGTCAATTCCATATGCAAAACTAATTTGTTATGGTAATTTCAACAATTTCATAACATGATTCATGTTGCAAGTTCACTTATGTTTATTCCTATCAGAATTAATAACTTTTTACCTTAACAGGCGGACCTAGAGGCTAAGTGTGCGCCTGGGAAACGTGGAAAGGGGGGTTTAGCGACTGAACCCTAAGTTTTTTTTTATTTCATACTGTACTTTAATGTGCCATTTGATACATTACATCACTAGGCCGCTAAAGTAACTTTACCGGACTGGTATATTTTAACTAACACATGGTTATTTGCTGAACGATTTTTATTACAATAAACAATAAGTTATAAATATTACAATAAACGTTACAATAAACTTACTCATACATGTTAAATGTAATACTGCAGTTTGAGTTATTTGAAGTATTTACAGAGGCAGCATCAGACACAACTTGGGATTTATCTTTATTAACCAAAGATGATGAAACTTGATTCTGGTGGTGAAGAACTTGGACAAATGTTTCGCCGCCTTGGATCATTCGAGCCACTTTTGTTTTACTTTCCAAGGATTCCTCCACATATTTCTCTGCCACAGAACTGCTTTTCCATCCACCGTGTCGCTTCAGTATGTTAACATCGGCTCCAGCGTTGGCTAAGAACGTTGCCGACGTTCTTCGAAAACAATGCCCTGTATACCTTTCAGGATGCTCTAATTTTAAAAACTCGGTTTTCCTAGGTGCTCCTCCTATTGAATGGATGCCCACTGGTTGACTCACACATGCCTTTTCTGGGATGTTTTTTGGGCGTAACCTACGATATTGACGGAAGATCTTTAGAAAATTTTCTTCGATTACAGTAAACACCCTTTTGATATAAGTTTTGGTGTGGTTGACGTTGACAACTATTTGCGATCCTGTATCTTGAAGATCCTCATCATTCAAATTGTATAGCCCTTCTCTTCTACACCCCCCTGAGATGCCTAAGAGTGCCACAACCTGAAACAATACAAAAGCTCCATAAATATCGTTTCTTTATATAATATAAACGACAAAAAATCACTCTTTATAAAAATTTTTGCTTGTCCAAAAAATAAGGACCCTGTATGGTATGTGAGATTTTCGCCTCGGCAAATCTTAATTTCTGGAGAAGCAAAAATTGTTATCAAGAGTGACTCTTTGTCGTATCTTTAAATTATTGGGCCATTTCTCCTCTTGTCAACCACATCCGCGGACATACTGTATACTCGTGGCACTTTGACTTTGTTATTATTAAAATTCTTGTATTTAAAAGTAGGTACAACAGAAAAAGCCTTTCCTTTATTAATAGATATTTCTCTGTCGGTGCTTCGTTCATAAATCTATCGACTTCTTCCCTAGTTAGCACTTTAGACTGGTTTGGTTGATGACCGACAGACTCTTTTTTGAGAAAAGCCATCACTTTTGGATATTTGGATATATCGACGTTCTCATTGACCATGACCATTGATTTTGGAGTATTTGGCCCATAATGTAGAGCTGCTGGACTTTTTTGACTAAAAATAACCAATTACATTAGGAACCTACCGTTGAAACTACCATAATTTTTCACTAAAGCTAATTACACAATTTTAGCATTAAAAAAATCAATAAACTCTTACCGCATCCAAGAAGTAAGCCAACATTATATTTTCATTTAAACTTTTCTCCACATTATAAGTTTTGCGCCATTCACAGAATATCTCGTATTCCTTTTGATATCGTCCGGAAGACTTGGCCGGGATAAGTTTCGCCGTCGCTTCAGTACTTTTTTTCAAAATCTCTGCATCCATTTTATTCGAAATTATTCAAAACCACAGATTCAAAACGATGCTGAACTAACAGACAAGACAATCAATAAAAAAACTCTTTGTTACTGTTAGCAACCGATTCAAAGCATACTACATTATCACCCTATATTACAGGTGTTACATTTCATAGTTTGTTTTGACAATACTGATACCATCGTGTACTGACACATTTACTGACACCTTCAAACTACCTGAATATACATTTCAATTTTTGGACCAAAAATTTGAAAAAAATATTGAACAGTATGAAATAAAACATTGTACGATACACGGCCGTGAAATGTCACTAAAGTACTTGTCTAGAAATTCCAAACATCTAGACTCGTACTTTAATAAGCCATTTCCCGGCCTTGTAACGTAAATTACTATTTAATAATAATTAGAGAATGGAGATATCAGGATCTAAAACATTTAATTTTGATTAATATTAAATATAATTTATTTATTCAAAGTACAAAGATAGTAGAAAATTTCTTCAAAATAGCAAATAAACTCAAAAATTCACGCATCAATAAATTGAATTATAAATGGATATTTGCCGACCAAGCTGTAGGGGAAATGTGCCTGAGTTGGCATACCGGACGAGTTGGCATAGTGGTATTTTCTCGGCTTTTAAAAAGTTTGCGGCGCAATTAATCTTCTCCTTCTGTTTACTCATCGTGTACAAGCCGGCAGATGTGTTCGTGGTGTCCTTCGATAATAGACAAAGACGTTAATTAATATTGTTTTTTTGAAGGTAAGAAATGTTTAATTTGCTCTTATAACTTGCTCAAAAACATAAACCTCCTGATATTTTTACAAACATAAATCGATTTTGTAAACATAACCTTAAAATCCTATAGTACAACCATTGCTATATTGTATTATAATTGTGAGTAAATCGGTCTTGTTTTTAAAAAAGTGGTTTCGAGCGAGTTGGCATATTATAGTTTCGGGCTAGTTGACATAATATGCCAACTCGCCCTTACGTAACATAATTAATTATTTGGTTTATTGTTGCAGATTTAATTAAAAATGGTGGGAAAATACCAACGAAAAGGTAATCGTCTTCAATGGGACGAAGATGACATGAAAGCAGCAATAAGAGCTGTTAAATCTGGAAAAATGGGCTAGTTGTTAGCATTCAAAACCTACAGTGTTCCATTTGGCACATTACGACGACGCTGTCAGGGAACGAAGAAATTTAGTGTAGGAGCAGAAAAAAGCTATTTGGGCGGGAAAAGACCAACCTTTGATGATACTATGAAAAGCCACCTCGTTAACCACATTAAAAACATGGAAGCTAGGTTCTTTGGATTTACGACTCTAGAGGTACGCAAACTTGCGTATGAAATGGCGGTCCAGAACAAAAAAATACTCGTTCAATTCTCAGAAGAAGATGGCGGGCTGGGATTGGTTAAAGGGATTTACAAAACGCAATCCGACTATTTCACTTAGGTTACCCGAGTCAATCTCTTCTTCCAGAGCACGTGCGTTTAACAGGGTATAAATAGGAAAATATTTCGAACAGTTGGAAAGAGCTCTGGAGCAAGTTAATTATAACCCGATAAAAATTTGGAATATGGATGAAAGTGGCCTTACTACAGTTGCTTCAAAAAATTGCAACGTTTATACAACTAAAGGAACAAAAATGGGGGTATTAAGTAGTGAGGAACGTGGACAGCACTTAACAGTCATTTGTGCAATAAGTGTTTCCGGGTCTTATTTACCGCCGTGTTTTATATTTCCGCGCAAAAACATGAAAAACGAACTAATGGACGATTCTCCTCCTGGTTCAATTGGCTTTGCTCAGGAGAACGGATGGACAACTTCCGAAATTTTTTTAAAGTGGCTTAAATTTTTTGCTGAAACTGTAAAACCTATAGAAACAGAAAAAGTATTGCTGCTACTAGATGGGCATATAAGCCACAAATCGTTAGAGGCCCAGATTTATGCGAAAAGTAAAGGCATTTTCTTATTATGTCTACCACTGCATTGTACCCATAGGGTACAGCCATTAGATGTCACATTCTTTGGACCACTCTCGACTTACTACAATTAAGAAATTACTAGCTGGTTAAAACAGAATCCTGGAAGGGTGCTATGCTACAATGCTGAACAATGCTGAAATAGTTATTTTTCTACAGCCGCGCGCAAAATAACTAATTGCTAAATTCAAATGATATCGCAAAATCGACGAATGCCGTGGATCCTTATTTTGCGCTCTAGCGCGAACAAGGAAAAGAAAATTCTCACTTTTTCCGTCGAGTGTGCTATGAATGGTCATGGAAACCGAGGATAAATAAATGACAGTCATGCGTTTGTTACAGTTTGTTGCTGGCACTCCTGTTCTAAATATGCCCGAAGCCCGAATATAATATGTCAAAACTGACAGTCATTTGCAAATTTCAGAATAAGTATAGAGAAAAATGTGCATTTAATTTTAAAAAATGCGGCTGTAGAAAAAGCTCTGTGTGTTTTTCGAGCGCAAAGTAAGATTGCCGTTTTCGAAAGATTACTGCGCTCCGCTACGCGTCGCGCAGTAACATTCTCAAGCGGCAATCCGTTACTTTGCGCTCTAAATACACAAATAACTATTGTGTAATAAGAGCGCAAAGTAACGGATTGCCGCTTGAGAAAGTGAAAACGGCAATCTTACTTTGCGCTCGAAAAACACACAGAACTTTTTCTACAGCCCCATTTTTTTAAATTAAATGCACATTTTTTTCTATACTTATTCTGAAATTTGCAAATGACTGTCAGTTTTGACATATTATTCGGGCATATCTAGAACAGGAGTGCCAGCAACAACTGTAATAAGCGCACGACTGTCATTTATTTATTTTCGATTGCCATGACTATTCATAGCATACTCGAAGGAAAAAGTGAGAATTTTCTTTTTCATGTTCGAGCTAGTGCGCAAAATAAGGATCCGCGGCATTCGTCGATTTTGCGCTTTCATTTCGATTTAGTAATTAGATATTTTGCGCGCGGCTGTAGAAAAAAATGAATTTCCGGATTGGATGTTTGAGCCGGCGGAAACCACCAACTACAATCAGAATATTGAAGAACCAAAATATAACGAGAAAAGGTCAGAAGAAGAAAAAGAACCGAATAATAACGAGAGAACGACAGAAGAGGAAAGCAATATAGAGCAAAGAAATGAGAATTTTAATACAGAAGATAATTCGCAGGTAGCCGGACCATCTGGCATACAAAATAAAATATTGCAAAAAAAAAAATAAGTTACCAACATCTTGCTTAAACCTACCCTCCGAAATTTCACCTTTGCCAAAAGCTACTAATATGAGCAAGAAAAGAAAACGCAACAGCCCTTCTAAATACGGCGTATTAAACACAACACCCGAAATAGAACTTTTAAAAATGAAAACTGTAGACAAGAATACTGAGTTACTTAGTAAGGAGGCAAAAAAAATCAAATGTAGAGTTTTTCATGATACAGATCCCAAAATTAAACCTGCATCTAGAAAAACTGCTACAGTTGCAAACAGTTTAATACCGACCATGTAAGATAAATCAGAGATAGAGATCAGTGACGATGAAGATGATACAGCCTGCATCTTTTGCAATGGACTATTTTCTCGCTCCAAACCAAATGAAAAATGGATTTGTTGCTTGTCTTGTAATAAATGGACCCACTGCGAATGTGCAGGTTGCCACTTCAAAACAAAGGAGTATATATCTGAACTTTGTGTTTAGCTTAGGTGCCTACTCCCTGCTTTGTTTTAACTTTACTTTTTTGATCAATAATATTTGTGTTTTTTATATCTTTAGGTTTTATTGATTTTATTTTTAGGTATTAATAATTGTACCTAACTCCTAACTCTGTATCAGTTAGGTGCCTAACTGTTTTATTGTTATTTTTTAAAGTTTAAAGAATATTGTTTTTCATTTATGTATTTTTTTAATAAACTTTATTTGAAAATTTAGTCTTATCTTATATTTAGGGTATTAGTTTAAGTAACTTGGTAATTCGGGCAAGACGGCATACCATGCCATCTTACCCGAAATATTCAGCCCGAGATGGCATACCGAGGTGATTTAAAAAAAAATTATAATTAAAAAAACAAAGTTAGGGTTTTATTTATTTTTGTTACAGTTAGTCTAGGTATATTATCTTATCTAAATACCAAGTTTTAGCCCGTAAATCCCAAAAATAACTTAGAAAAAGAAATAATTACGAAATGTATGCCAACTCGGGCACATTTCCCCTACACGTTTTAATTATATGGTGTTGTTCAGAATCAGTACGTATTGGACAGACATACTCTACGCATTTGGAGCAGGTTTCCATATATGTCCGGATCGAGGACAAATGTAGCACCGACATTGCTTTGGTAATTTTTTAATAGTTGAACGAGTAGCTACTTCTGTTGGTATTTTGTTAGCAGTACATCTTGAAGAAGGTGCACATGTTTTACAATCAAATTCAAAGATTTTCAAGGCTAAACCATATGAATTGCATACCTCTGTACATTCATAACGAGTTTTCATATTTATTAGGCAGAATTGTTTGTCCAAGACATTCAAAAAAATCTTCCTTTCTGATTTAGAACGTCGATGCTCACGAAACCATTGTTCATTAGCTTTCCCAACAATTAGGTATGAATTATCCGCGCTCATCTCAATCAAATTTTAAAAAAATGCCATTGGCCATCTTCTTGTGCCTCGCCGGCAGCTATATCCCCTCACACATTTGTCACGAATATCTATAATATAATATAATTTCTGGTTTGTGATCATTAATTTGCATATCGTGATGCTGTGATGATAAAACCGTGACGACTTTATTCGTTTTTGGCACATAGCTTATCAGGGTCTCATTCTCTCTGAGAGTGAAGCGAATTGTACCCGGTAAGTATTTTGCAATGCCGGGGGTTTGAGTTCTAGAGGAAAGCCCTTTGTGTTATTCTTGATGGTCAACAACGGTAATTTTCTTGTCTAGTGGTTCTACAGTCGTGGGAAGTGACGTAATTTTCCAATCCATTGTTTAATTATGGCCATTATTGTGAAGACCAGCCAATGCTATTAGGAATGAAGAGTGAATGAAGAGTGAAGGCTGTGTGCATGTACGAAATGTACTAAATGAAAAACCTTTGTATTCCATGCAAACATTTTAATCCAAAAAGGACGTCTAATCAGCGTAACATGAGCGCTTTCGGCCTTAGCCATCATCAGTGTTACCTGCAAAGTGAGTAAAAGAACCACCCATTAGTGGAAACCAGCATAGGCTGTAACATTTTTTTGGGTTGAACAAAGTAAAGTTGCAATAATTGTCAGTGACCTATGGCGAAATAAAAAATGAAATTGAATTTTAAGTTTGACTTTTTTGAGTTCTGAATTTATTAAGATAAAAATGGTAATTAAAACTGTAAATTGGAGAAAGATGAGTTTAATTTTTTTATGTAATTTTAAGCAGAAGGAAAAGAAAATGGTGGTAGTTTTTTCACTCACTTGTCAGTTGGAACAAAAGATATCCACAAGAGGCACAAACAACATCAAAACGACAACGGTCACATCAAAATTTAAAAAACACTCTACATTATAAGAAAGGTTCATATAATTTAAACATTTAACAAATTAAAGCCAGACGTGGAAACCACGCTTTGATGGTATGACAAACATGTCTCTGTCGACAAGCTTGACAAGTAAACCGAACACCGCAGACGCAAAAGGAAATACGTCAAAATTTGGCGGTAGTTTTAAATTTTAAAAAAATTGGTAATGTAAGAGAAAGGAAAAGTGTTGAGTAACTAATTTTACAAAATTTTAACTTAGATTGTAGAAAAAATACCACTGTGCCAGACTAGACCCGACAAACTGATTTGTCTGAGACAAACTAGATTCATTAATTATCAGAAAGGTTTAGATTTAAATTAGTTAACCAGATGGGTGTAAGTTTGAATGGAGGAATATTTGATAAAGTAGGTGGCTAGTAAAATGTTAGAGAGATGATATTAATTCAAATTAACCCCACTCGAAGAAAAAAGGAAACTTGACTAATTCGGGGGAGAAATTAGCCTGGCCTAGTTCGACTCGGAGAAATGAGATATGTAAAAATTATAAGAGCTTAATTATTTGAGATGAGATTAGCTTGGGCCAACTCTACTCCATGAAAGAGGAAGAAATGGAAAAGCTTAACTAATTGAGAGAAGAAATTAGCCTGGGCTAATTCTACTCAAGGAAATGAAAGAGAAAAGGAAGGAAGAACTTAACTAATTGAGAGAAGAAATTAGCCTGGGCTAAATCTACTCAAGGTTGAAAGAGGAAGAATCAGAAAAGCTTAACTAATTAAGAGAAGAGCTAGCTAGGGCTAGCTCCACTCAGGAAAATGGAAAGAAAAGAAGGAAAAGAAAAGCTTAACTACTAAGGAGAAGAGACTGGCCTGAGCTAACTCAACTAGGTAAAAATCAATTGAAATTTCTTATTTTATAAGTATTAAAAGTTATTTTTATGTATTTTATGAGAGAACAAGGTGCTTAATTAAGTGAAAAAATTTGACGGTGTGTAGACCGAGGTACTTCAATCAAGAAGTCGCCTGTGTAAAGGTATATAAGATCTGTTCAGATTAACTTGAGTGTTAAGGCAATGGTTGTTAGTATTCAGCTCGCTGTTGATCTCGATGTCTTCCAGAAAATCCAGTCTATTGTAGTTTTTAGATGAGATGTTATGGAGGATTTTAACGTTGGCGTTAGGACTGAAACCATGGTTATGGTCACGCAGGTGTTCACCAAAAGCAGAGTTCCTGTTCCTATTTAAATGTTCACCAATGCGGACTCTGAGGGGTCTGCATGTTCTACCTATATATGTGCTATCGCAAGAATTGCAAGACAATTTATAAATCCCACTTTTTGAAAGAGTTTCGATTTTATCCTTTGAATTGTTTCAAAAAGTTTGTAATTTATTTTTATTTTTGAATGAAATTAAAGCATTACTGACATAATGGCGAATGGTTTTTGAAACTAAATTACTAGTCTGAATGTCAAGAAAAGGTATGGAGAAATATTTTTTGGAAGAATTATCTACAAGACCGTTCGAGAGTTCCCTTCTAAGTTTTTTAATTTTTGTTTTATTGATTAACTTATCAATAAGACTGGGATCAAATTGATTGTTAAAGGCGATCTGTTTGATTATATTGACCTCTTTGTTGCATTCGATCATAGACAGTGGTACATTAAGTAACTTATTGACGTAGCAATGAAAGGCTGCCATTTTGTGTTGCCACGGATGGTGGGATTGACATGAAATGGTGTGATCTGTCTGAGTAGGTTTCCTATAAATTGAAAAGTTAAGACCGTCCAAAGTTCTACGAACAGTGATGTCCAGAAAATTAAGTTTTTTATCAACCTCAAGTTCGATTGTAAAATTGATGTTAGGATGAACAGTATTCAACTTGTTTAAAAGAGCATTGGCTCCCTGTTCATCGCAGTCCAAGAAGCAAAGACAGTCATCCACGTAACGAAACCAATGTAAAATTTCCCTATTATTGGGAGTAACTATGTGTAAATTTTCTAAATTGTTCATAAAAACATCAGCTAGGAAAGGTGAAAGACAGCTGCCCATTGCTAGGCATCAGTGCTATTAGGCACTTTACCACTTCTAGTCCACTATTGTACTCTTTGGATTGTTTGGAATTTTTTCCTTTGAATAGTTCGGCAGCAAGGCAATAAACGTTTTCCGAATCACAAATAACGTCAGCTTCTCTTCCGTATTTGCCAGGTTCGTTGGAATATATACTCGAAATTGACATCTACCATGAAAAGTAACAAGTTCTTCATCAATGACCAACGACTCAGACGTAGACATAAAATTTGTAAAATTGGGAATTTCTTGCGCTGCAGAAAAATTACCGCTCTTTTCTCGAGCAACTCGTGCCGTTTAATCGTCAAATCGGATACATTTTGATACTAAGAGAAACCTATGTTTTGAAAGTGTGGCTCTACAAATAAGCCAAATAATTCAAGAACTGCATCTTTATTTTTTTTTATGAGCACCTGTTGTTAACAACATACCAGACCCAATATCTCTTCTTTTACGAATGGGCAGGAATTTTGTATAAAGAAAGATTTTGGGCGGGACTCCTTGACAAGCACTAATTTTTAATTTGTGTGCCTGAGTATAAATTCAATATTCATCGTCAAAAAACAACTGGAACGACTCCAAAGGAGTAGAGGGATTGAGTCCGCCCTTTAGTCCAGTAGTAGCTTTTCTCAATATATTCACAGCAATTTTCCTCCTTCGTGTTGTTAGATTTGGTTTCCATGTAAACCCCGATGGATTTAGTCTGTTTCACAATTGGCTTTGGCCTTGAACGATGTCTTTTAGTTTTTTTTTAAAGAGAAGAAAAAAGTAAGTATAAAGTACTTCAACATATTTGAATAACGAACTTTGATTTTAATTTTCCTCGTTTTCAGCATCTACTTCTCTGATATCACTGTTTTCTCCTAATTGTGATTATGTAACTCCTGTTCATTCTGTACAACCGCTGGAAAGATGAGCTGTTAGAAATTATACCACATACTGTATTTTTACTAACACGACAGTAAACAATGCTTTCTAAGTACATTTCTACAATATATACTGGGTTAGGCATTTGGTACCACCTATTTTCAACAATCTGCTACAAGACAAAAAAAAACTATTTATGGAAAAAAATTATGATAAATAACAAAATTAATATGTGTCATTTATGTTTTGAAAATATCATCCAATAAATGAGTTCCTTGATTCTCTATACATTTGCGTAATCTGTCTCTAAAAATTTTGAATAACTTCTTCCGACATTTCTGCTCCAATATAAATTATTTCTTCGGTAATACGAATTTTAATGGTATTGGGACGCCTTTCGTAAACTTTTTGCTTCAGATATCCCCGAAGGAAAAAAATCAGAATCCGTCAAATCGGGGGAATTAGCGACCGGGGAAAATTTCTTGCAACAAAATTCGAGTTGGCCGTGCTGTATGTACCGTGGCTCCATCTTATTAGAAGCAAATATGATTTTGTCTCAGTCTTTGTAATTGTGGCCGTAAAATGTAACGTTCGGAGTTTATTGTAACAGTTTCGTTATTCTCTTCAAAGAAGTATGGCCCTGTGATACCAACCATTGAACACCACGTCATACTGTAACTTTTTCATCATGGAGGGTTTTTTCATGAAGCTGTTGTGGATTTACGTCGGACCAGTATTGTTAATTTTCACATATCCGCTTAAATGGAAGTGAGCTTCGTCGGACATCATCAAGAAGTTTAATTGATTTTCTTCGATTCCTAAAATTTGTAAAAATTGTCTACAGAAAGCAATACGAACTGGTTTGTCTGCTTCTTTTAATTTATGAACGACTTGAATTTTGTATGGGTGGAAGTGCAAATAAAAGTGCAGAATTCTTCGCAATGTCCTGTTGGAAATGTACAACGTAAGTGATTGCCTTGATGCAGAGCGATTCGGACTTCTTACTACAGCTTGTCTTACCCGTTCAATATTTTCAGATGTTCTGACTGTACGTATACCTCCATGAAAATTTGATGCAATATTTCCTCTAATATCAAAAATCTCGCACCCACCTCATTATGGTTTGGCACGTTGGAATTCTTCCGTGTCTTTCCACATTAAATTCGCGACGAACATTTCATTGCACTTGCACAACTGGATTAAATAATATAAACTGTTTTACGACAAAAATACGTTGGTTTATCGGAAATTTGTCCATGACAAATTAAATTGCAAATATTCACACATAATGTCACTAAAACTGTCAACAACACAATATTATTTCCGCAGCACACTTTGATAAATAGATTATACCAGATGCCTAACCCTGTACTACATAATGCAAACGAAGTATTAGGAAGATTTGAAGCAGCGCATAGATTTTTTATACGTAGCTTACCGCTGGTTAGAGATCTCCTCGTTGTTGTTATCTCTATTTTTTCACTAAATTGCCGTCAAGTTTATCGGAGATCTGTTGTAAATCGGAATCAATAAAATCTCTAGACAAAAATGCATCATCAGATTCATAAAAGACCTCTTCCAACTCACGATGAGACAAGTGAAACCTTTTACTAATTGTGTTTAATTTCACAAAGTCTGAACAGAAAATAAGTCACAAGCGATTCGTTTACCAAACGCTGACCAACTAAAATTCATCTGCGAAATTCAAATCAACCGCTGCGAGCGCAGAGGTTTATGGCATGCTACTCGTTCTAAAAACATTTGGTGCCTAAACGATTTGACTTATAGTGGCGGAAAATACTTAGGCTTGATTGTTCATTGGTAATTGGGGTTAAAAGTAATAAAATATTTATACACGAAATTTCGATATGTGGAAGTAAAACACAAAAAGTTTAGTGGGGTCAGCAACTATATTTGCCTATTATAGGATGTAATACTTAGTTTCTAGTTAGGAAATCTATCAAAGTAATAATTCAATTGCTCGATAACTTTCGGTGACCCTCCCTACGGTGTATAACAAAAATATGGAACACTCGGAATATCTGAGGTATCGCTGATTAATGAGCACCTTATATTTTTTCACGTTTTCGAATTCTACTTAAAATTCTCAATACTTTTTATTAAGAGCACTTTTTCCGAAAGTTAATTGTTTTTGAAAAAGTCATAGACTAATATCGATATTTCATCTACTACCTATTAAAAAATTCACAGCCCTTTACAAAGATGCCACCGGGGGAGACATTGAAAATGCCGAAGCAGAATGCAACGCTTGTTAAATTTGAGATCTGAGAAAATTCATAATTGTGTTGAAAGTAATAGTTTATTTAAGTTTAGTTTACCAAAATATACCACATACATGCATATTATTTAAAGGTTCGTTCTTTTTTACAGTTTATAACGTTAAATGTGGTTGTAAAAAGCAAAATAACATTTGCATTCGATTCTTCTCTCATTCCCCGATCTAACGGTATGCAACACGACTGTTTTTTTACAATTTATAGCATGCGGGGTGGTTGTAAAAACGAAAAAAAAAAACGCGTTCGATCCGTCTCTTAATCCCCGATCTAGTGCGGTTAGTTCACTGATCTATACAAATGGATCAGCATAATGCATGTGTCATCTGAAGAGAAATTGATTACGCGTGGGCGAAAAAATGTGTTTGTGCGCACGATTCCCAGTCATAATTTTTGATACCTCGGCATTACTGATCAGGCGCAATAACACTCAATCCGTCAGTCAAGTGTCTAAACCGCCAGCTGTTCAGCCACGCGGTCGATTACTGTTGATTTTCCAGGCCCGTACCGAGCTCGTAGTTTCGTAAAGTAGAATCGAATTAGTATCGATTGACGGTAAACCGGGCAAACGTAATGTACGGCCTACCCCCAAGCTACGCCATTCGCTATTTGTTTTTGTTCCGTTGGGATGTGGTTTGGTTAGTTTAGTTTGCTTTGAACGCATTCCAAGTGAGTAAGGAGTGAGACTGCTTTTTAGCTTATTGATTGAGTGATCAATTACTGATCATTACATTATGAGTATGCATACTTGTAGATATGGTTAATCTTTGTCGAAGCAAAGGCGCTATCCCAGGAATCTCCTATTTTCAGTATGTATTAATAGTATAGGTATTAGTATTATTAAGGCGTAAACATCTAAAATATCTCTAAATAACCCTGCAATAAGCTGTATGACGTGATTTTCTAGTAGGGTTGATATCATGATAAGAGTTTTAAGATCCTTTACAGGCCTAGGCCGCTATGTGAAAATCGGCCTCTCCTATTGGTCGATCTATCTAGAAACGATCCGCCTACAAAATAACAGCTGATCAGTTAACCTCGTGTTTTTAAGAAGCGTCTAGAGATCAGGCGTAATTTTCGATGCGGCGAAACGAATCCACGTCTAAACTTCTGCCTACAAAATAACAGCTGATCAGTTAGCGAGATTTCAGTTCAAAGTGCACTTGTGAATGAGAGGCGCGTGATTGGCTAGCTACGTGAGGTGACGCATGTCTCCGCGCTGCACCCAGTTGTTTGCAAGTCAGCAGATGGTCTAGGGGTCTGTATGGTTGGCCTTCATTTCGGCGACCCGGGTTCATATCCCGTCGGTTTTGATTTTTTAAAAGTAAACAGTTTTTTCTTGATTTTTGGGTTTTTCTTGGGTATTGCTTGGGTTATTAGCACTTGGTTAGTTTCCTTTTCTTGAGCCCCGGAGCGAACGAAGCGTGCGGAGGGCCATATACTTGCCAATTGCAGGTCTTTAAATCCCATGCATTCACAAGTGCACTACGAACTGAAATATCGCGATCAGTTAACCTCATATTTTAAGAAGCGTCTATCAAGTGTAATTTTCGATGCGGAGAAACGAATCCATGTATCTACGTTCTAGCAAAACTTCTACAACGCCTCGTTGGTGTAGTAGGCAGAGTGCTTGCCTGTCATTCCTGCGCTGCGGGTTCGATTTCCGTCGGTCGCGACAGATGTTTTGTTTATTGTTTTCTATTAACTTACCTTCTTTTCTTAATTTTCTGTTAGTTTGGGTTAGTTTTGGTTAGCACTTGGTTAGTTATTGTTGATTGAGCCCCGTAGCGAGCGAAGCGAGCGGAGGGTCATGCAAAGCCATAATAATACCTATTATTCGTTTCGCTGCATCGAAAATTACGCCTGATCTCTAGACGCTTGTGTATTTTATTCTGTTTTGTCCGGTATTTGCTTTTAAGGCGCCAAAAGAACCCAATGAACACATATATATTCATCCATGGTATTTATATATGATTTGCTCAAATGATTTAGGCAATATATGGTGCAAACTTAGTTTTTCATTGAGATTTTTACCAAATAACAATGTTTGTGCACGTGATTGATGAGAGTTGTCTTCCAAGTGAATTTAGTAATGTACTATGTACTGAAGAAGTTTTGATACAAAAATCAAAATTATTATACCAAAATAAATTTATAAGTACGGACCTGCTCACGTTCTCGAATTACAATAAGCATTGTTACAGTGCGCAAACGCAATCATCCCGAGATTTGCTAGAGTTTGTTTACATTTTGACGTCGTAAATTAGCTATTTCGGTGAAGGGTTATTGCTTATCCATTGTATAGATCAGTGGGTTAGTTTCACTTACTATCAACTTATTTAAGTCATTTGAACCGGTTCCGATACGTTATAATCAATTTTAGTGGTTAGTCGTTCAATCAACTTTCTGTTAGTTTCTCTTATTTTATTCATTTGAGCCGGTTACGATACGTTTTAATCAATTTTAATTGATTTAGTTAGTTTGATTAGTCGTCCAATCAACTTTCGGTTAGTTTCACTTAGTCTCAACTTGTTTCAGTCATTTGAACCGATCCCGATACGTTATAATCAATTTTAATGGATTTGGTTAGTTTTGTTTAGTCGTCTATCCAGCTTTCGGTTCGTTTCACTTAGTATCAGCTTATTTTAGTCATATGAATCGGTTACGATGCGTTATAATCAATTTTAGTAGATTTGGTTAGTTTTGGTTAGTCGTCGAGTCAACTTTCGGTTAGTTTCACTTAGTCTCAACTCATTTTGGTCATTTAGGTCGGCTCCGATAAGTTATAATTAATTTTAATAGATTTGGTTAGTTTTGGTTAGTCGTCCAATATGCTTTCCATTAGTTGCACTTAGTCTCAACTTATTTGAGTCATTTGAACCGGTTACGAAACGTTTTAATCACTTTAAATAGATTTGGTTAGTTTTTGTTTGTCGTCGAATCAACTTTCGGTTACTTTCATTCAGTCTCAACCTCTTTTACTTATTTGAGCCGGTTTCGATACGTTATAATCAATTTTAATAGATTTGGTGAGTTTTGATTAGTCGTCCAATCAACGTTCGGTTAGTTTCACTTAGTCTCAACTTATTTTAGTCATTTGAACAAGTTCCTATACGTTATAATCAATTTTAATAGATTTGGTTAGCTTTGGCTGGTAGTCCAATCAACTTTCGGTTAGTTTCGCTTCATATCAACTTAGTCTCAACTTATTTTAGTCAGTTAAACCGGTTCCGATACATTATAATCAGTTTTTATAGATCTGGTTAGTTTTGGTTAGTCGTCCAATCAACTTTCTGTTAGTTTCGCTTAGACTCATTTTATTTTACTTGTTTGAGCCAGTTTCGATACGTTATAATCAATTTCTCATAAACCGTGTCGTGACGTTCACGAAAAACTTCCGTGTCGTGACGCGACCTTGAAAAATCACTCGCATGAAACCACAGAGGTATTCATTTGAACCGGCTTTGATACGGTATAATAAAATTTAATGTTTTTGATTAGTTTTGGTTAGCCGCGAAAATTCGGTTTGATTTGGTTAGTTTTAACTTACTTTAATTTGTGTAACCTATTCCGATACATTTTAGCACGTTTTGCTGCCTTTGGTTTCCTTTAGTTAGGTTTGGTTCATCACTCAATCAACTTTCGGTTAGTTTCAGTTAGTTTTAATTTATTTTAGTCGTTTGAACCGGTTCCGATACATTATAACTAATTTTAATATTTTTGGTTAGTCGCTAATTTTCAGTTAATTTGGGTTATATTTAACTTACTTAAAGATTTTTAATCTGTTCCGATATGTTTTAGCACTTTTTGCTGCTTTCTGTTAATTTTGGTTAGTCGTTCAATCAACTATTATCGATTAATTTCAGTTAGTTTATTTTAGTCATTTGAACCGGTGCCGGTACGTTATAACCAATTTTAATGTTTTTGGTTAGCTTTGGTTAGACGTCAAAATTTGGTTAATTTGGGTTAGTTTTAACTTACTTTAATGTTTTAAACTATTCCGATACGCTGTAGCCTTTTTGCTGCTTTTGGTTAGTCGCTCAATAAACTTTCGGTTAATTTCAGTTAGTTTTAATTTATTTTCGTCACTTGAACCGACTCCGATACGTTATAATCAAATTTAGTGTTTTCGATTAGTTTTGGTAAGTCGCCAAAATTCGGTTCATTTAAGTTAATTTTTACTTACTTTAATATTTTTAATTTGTCCCGATAAGAGCTAAACTCTTTTTGGTGCTTTTGGTTACTTTTGGTTAGTCGTTCAATCAAGTTTCGGTTAGTTTCAGTTAATTCACAATTTATTTTAGTAATTTAAACCGTATCCGATACGTTATAACCAATTTTAATGTATTTGGTTACTTTTGGTTAGCCGCAAAAGTTCGGTTAATTTGGATTAGTTTTAACTTACTTTTTTAATTTTTTTTAATCTGTTCCAATACATTTTAATCCTTTTAGGTGCTTTTGGTTTCTTTTGTTTAGTTTGGGTTAGTAGTTCAATCAAATTACGGTTAGTTTCAGTTAGTTTTAATTTATTTTTGTCATTTGAACCTATTCCGTCCGCATAAGGGTGGATTTTCATGCGTCCGATATCCGACGATACGATGATCCGACGGAGCTCCTATTGGAATATTTTTAAAATCATCCGATGTCGTATGGAGTTAAAATTATTTTAACTTTTGTCCGATATCGTGTGTTTCTTAACCTCACTTTTAATTTGTTTTGTTTACTTATATAATGTGTTATTTGTATCCCATCTGCGTCTGCTACTACATATTAAAAAATCAATCAAAGTAAAAGATCCTGGGTTCCGAATACTTATAAAAATCGAGCACAGCAAAATGCTTAACATAATTTATAAAAGGAAATGAGACTGTAATCCATTAGGACAGATGTTTGTATTATTTGAGGATTGGTAGGGAGAATTTCAAAATCTACTAAAGTTATTAATATATTAATTAATATTAACATGGACCAATATGTGCGTGAATCGATTTTTGCTGGCGAGAGATTTGCCATTTTATAAGGATTATATAAACAATGAACTTGCCCTTATATTAAGGTATAATTTCAGTTTAGTACGAAGGACAAGATCATGGTACATTTGTCGGTTAAAACTTATCTTTGGGTCCCTATAACTGTGTGTTGAATATGAAAGTTCTGGGAATTCTTCCTGTTGCTCATTCAAAATTATTACTTCAGGTTAGTTTATAAAAGAATACGCAGAATGTCAAAGTGCCTGTTAAATTCGGATACGAAAATCTTGTCAATCCAACCAATAGGAAGACAAATATTTTAACCAATAGAAACACTGTCGGATCATCGTATCGTCTGATATCGGATCGGACGCATGAGAATCCACCTTAACCCGTAACCCAAACTAACATGATCTCTCACGCGTATGACGTCATGTGTGGCAAATGTAGCATGCAATTTTTCGCGATTTGATGCCCCATAACGGGAAAATAGAAACATTTTCAATGTTAGTACCTGCTTACGAATGCTTACCTGATATGTCTAACAATGTGAGTTTTGTTGTTTTACAAAAATTGATCAATTAACTGAAATCCAAATAATGGAAATTTCAATGGTACTGGGTTTTAGAGCCAGAAGACGAACGCAACAAGATGTTTGTAACATTTTTAATAACAAATATCTCGATAAAATGCCATTAACTAGATCTAGATGCTGCACACTCTGCGCAACACACGATGATAAGACTCTGAACGTTTTATTCACTTTAGAGGAAAATCTTCACCTTTCTACTGGAACACTAGGAAGGTAAAACAACATTTCACACATGTCCGTAGACAGCCTTCTGCAAACCGGAAAGTTTCATCCATACAAAATAACACTGATGCAAGAGCTTTCTGAAGATGATTACGATAAGTTATTGGAATTTTGCGAAATCTTCATAGAATATTGCAACACTAATCCAAATTTTTTTCACTGAACAGTTCTCTCTGCTGAATCATTTTTTCTTTTTAATGGGAAAGTTCATAGGCATAATTATCGATATTGGGCAAGGTGGCAATATCCTCCAATTGGGTACGTGAAAATCATACCCAATTTTTCCAAACAGTAAATGTTTGGGTTGGTATAATAGGGCAAATAATAATTGGTCCCTGCAAGATACAATAAATGTAGATCTTTAAGAAGCGAAATTATCCCCAGAACTATTTCCAAATAATCGTAAGTAACTATTGTTACTTTATTTTATCCGTTGTATTGATTATTTAAACATGATTTTTTAGGTCACAATCAAGCACCGAATGATGAAATATGGTTTCAGCAGGATGGTGCCCCAGCGCATTATGCTCATAACTTTCGACAATATCTGATGGATGTTGTCTTTTTTGAAAGACAGATTGGCCGCAGGTGTAAAATCAAGTGGCCTTATAGGTTTCCTGACTCGTCACACCTCGATTGCCTCAAAAGCCTCAAAAATGTGGTTTTCAAACCTAAGCCAAATGACCTTGATTATTTAAAGCTAAGGAGAGGAAGAGAATGGATGTGAATCGAGAAAACTGACATCCTTCTAAATGCTATAATAGTATATTATGTAACTAGGAGGAAAAGCAAAACATTCCTGGACGACTGTGGTAATTGCTGGACGAGGCGCAGCCGAGGCCAGCAACACAGGAGTCCAGGAATGTGCTTTTCCTACGAGTTGCACATACTATTTTTTATCCGATCGAAATTAATTAGAATACGTAGTTATAAAAATAGAGCCAAATATTCGCTAAATAAAAACGGTGTTTTAAATTTAAACTCAACATAATATCAAGTTTTATATCGAGCGAGCTTGAAGTTTATTTCGTAACTACGGAAACTACAGCTAAATGTTACTTTTGATAGACGTCAGATCTGACAAACAAGGCGTTTGAATAGGACAGAAATGTTATTCCCGGCCTAGGACGGAAATGTTATATTCCCGGAGAGTTATTTTCTATTCCTGTACAGTTATTGCATGTTGCCAAGCAACGAATACAATATACTGGAATCATGACTTTTGCGGTGAGAAAACATATCGGAAAGGTGTCGTTTTTCGTCCGATCGGATAAAAAAAAATTTCCGCAGTAGTTGGTTTACTGCCAGAAAATAAACGGACCACGTTTTAAACATCTCATTTAGTTTTCATCAACGTTTAAATTAATTTCTCTCTTATTTTATTGCATTATATAAATTAGAATATCTATATAACACCATGATTTTCTCTAAAACTGTTAATTTGCGTAAAAAGTGCTCTTAATAAAAGGTATTGAGACCTTTAAGCAGAAATGGAAATTCTAATGAAATATAGCCTGTTTCATTAAAAAATCCTATTAATTACAGATAAATGGAAAACTTGGCAACACTGCGGAGCTCACCATTGAATCAGGCATAATTTCATACCAATATGTGAAAATTTTTATTAAGTGAGCGATACCTTAGATATTTCAAGTGTTCCATATTTTTGTTACACGTTGTATATAACTGCCTTCAGAATAGCTATCTATCATTTCCATTATCTGATCTTGTAGAGATTTTCTTAGTTAGAGTGCGACCATATCAGAACAAGTTTGGGCCTTGGTAGAAACGAGACCTTAAATTGAGTATTTGTCTTTGTATTTTTGTGTTGATTATTAATTACTCTCTTAAAGATCTAAATTAAAATCATTTACGTTCCCCGCCAAATTGAAACAGAACAGTTGACATGCTCGTTGAATCCTTTAATTGCCCTGGACTGTTTTTATTTTGATTTGCGTCCCTCGCTTGATGCTCGGCCACATAACCAGCAGGCAGATTCTTAACCTATCGGGACGAACCGTATCGAGTACGTTCCGATCGGTATATCTCGGTCGGTAGTGAACTCGGCACCTAGTCGAGCTGCACTGTATTTCAAGGCTTCAGCACCGTCTATAGATATTCTAATAAGTCCGCTCACTCCAGCATGCCGTGGAAAATACTGCCGTTGACCTTGAACACACTCGGCCACTGTACAGTAAACGAATGGGTGCAGCTACGGTGTACGATCAATATGAAATGCCGCTCGATTATTTTTATACGGGGAACGTTCTGTTAGGAATAAGTGATATGAATATGATTACGTATTAATGTTTGGATTGTTTATTTGTTATGAAAAACTATTGACATTCTCCGTCTCATTTATAGCTCATTAATGATACTACTTTGTAATAATTACTTAGTATTATAATAAATAAGTAAAAAATAAACGAAATATTATCTACGATATGGATAAAAATACCAGTAGGTACAACTTGTATTGTTAAATTACGAACACAAGTTACAAAATATAATAGAAAAATAGCGACAATGGAATAATTTTAACCTGACATTTTCGGCTGTCGATAGGTATCGATATTTTATTACATTTTGATATTAATATGACAAATGCGTTGTCACAGTGGATGTCGTCTTTAAAAAAAATGAAAACACCAACTAACCTGTGCCACACCCATAACTTAACCCAAGCATTAAAAGTGTTTTCCATCTAGGGTTTTTTTATTCTTAATTAGTGGTTAAAACAGCGGTCAAACTCACTTATACTCGTATATAACTCAACTTATATACATAATTTGGGCGAAAGTAAATATTAGAAATCCACAAATTTTACGCTATTTTGATATTCTTTGGATTCATGAAAGTGATTTTTCAAAGCCATGCATGTAACGACACGTTTTGGAATTTTCGTCTCGCAAGAGAGGTAAAGCATATGACTCTCTCTCTCCCTCTTTCTCTTTTATGGAATCGGTAAAGAATTAATCAATTTTTATGAGACGAAGTGAAGCTAACCGAAAGTTGATTGGACGACTAACCCAAATCTATTAAAATTGATTATGACGCATCGGAACTGCTTCAAATGACTAAAACGAGTTGAGACTAAGTGAAACTAACCGAAAGCTGATTCGGCGACTCACCCAAACTAACCAAATCTTAGATTATAACATATCGGAACCGGTTCAAATGATTAAAATAAGTGAGATTAAGTGAAACTAACCGAAAGTTGATTCGACGACTAACCCAAACTAACCAAATCTATTAAAATTGATTATAACGTATCGGAACCGACTCAAATGACTAAAATAAGTTGAGACTAAGTGAAACTAACCGAAAGTTCATTACACGACTAACTAAAACTAACCATCTAACCAAATGTATTAAAATTGATTATATCGTATCGGAACCGGTTCAGATGTCTAAAATAAGTTGAGATTAAGTGAAACTAACCGGAAGTTGACTCGATGACTAACCCAAAATAACCAAATCTATTAAAATTGATTATAACGATCGGAACCGACTCAAATGACTAGAATAAGTTGAGACAAAGTAAAACTAACTGAAAATTGATTCGGCGACTAACCCAAACTAACCAGATCTAATAAAATTGGTTAGAGCATATCGAAACCTGATCAAATGACTGAAATAAGTTGAGACAAAGTAATCGAATGTTGATTAGACGACTAACTAAATGTATTAAAATTGATTATAACGTATCGAAAGTTCAAATGTCTATAATAAGACGAGACTAAGTGAAACTAACTGAAAGTTGATTCGGCGACTAACCCACTTGAGTCATTTGAACATTTGAACCGGTTCCGATACGTTATAATCAATTTTAATACATTTGGTTAGTTTTGGTTAGTCGTCTAATCAACTTTCAGATAGTTTCACTTTGTCTTAACTTATGTTAGTCATTTCAACAAGTTCGGGTAGGTAACAGTAAATTTTAATAGATTTGGTTAAATTGGGTTAGTCGTCGAATCAACTTTCGGTTAGGTTCACTTTGTCTCGACTCATTTCAGTCATTTGATCAGGATCCGATATGCTATAAGCAATTTTAATAGATTTGGTTAGTATGGGTTAGTCGCCGAATCAACTTTCAGTTTGTCTCACTTTGTCTCAACTCATTTTAGTCATATCAACCCGTTCCGATAGGTTATAATCAATTTTAATAGATTTGGTTAGATTGGGTTAGTCGTCGAATCAATTTTCGGTTAATTTCACTTAGTCTCAACTTATTTTAGACATTTGAACCGGTTCTGATACGTTTTAATCAATTTTAATAGATTTGATTAGTTTGGGTTAGTCGCCGAATCAATTTTCAGTTAGTTTCACTTTGTCTCGACTTATTTTAGTGAATTCAACCGGTTCCGCTAGGTTATAATCAAATTTAATAGATTTGGTTAGTTTGGGTTAGTCATCGAATCAACTTCCGGTTAGTTTCACTTAGTCTCAACAAACTTGAGACATCTGAACCGGTTCCGATATGTTATAATCAATTTTAATACATTTGGTTAGTTTTGGTTAGTCGTCTAATCAACTTTCAGATAGTTTCACTTTGTCTCAACTTATTTTAGTCATTTCAACCGGTTCCGGTAGGTTACAATCAATTTTAATAGATTTAGTTAGATTGGGTTAGTCGTCGAATCAACTTTCGGTTAGGTTCACTTTGTCTCGACTTATTTTAGTCATTTGATCAGAATCCGATATGCTATAACTAATTTTAATAGATTTGGTTAGTTTGGGTTAGTCGCCGAATCAGCTTTCAGTTAGTTTCACTTTGTCTCAACTCATTTTAGTCATATCAACCGGTTCCGATAGGTTATAATCAATTTTAATAGAATTGGTTAGATTAGGTTAGTCGTCGAATCAACTTTCGGTTAATTTCACTTAGTCTCAATTTATTTTAGACATTTGAACCGGTTCCGATACGTTATAATCAATTTTAATAGATTTGGTTAATTTGGGTTAGTCCCCGAATCAACTTTCAGTTAGCTTCACTTTGTCTCGACTTATTTTAGTGAATTCAACCGGTTTCGCTAGGTTATAATCAATTTTAATAGATTCGGTTAGTTTGGGTTAGTCGTCGAATCACTTAGTCTCATCTTATTTGAGACATTGAACCGGTTCCGATACGTTATAATCAATTTTAATACATTTGGTTTGTTTTGGTTAGTCGTCTAATTAACTGTCGGTTAGTTTCACATAGTCTTAACTTATTTTAGTCATTTGATCCGGTTCCGATACGCTATAACAAATTTTAATATATTTGGTTAGTTTGGGTTAGTCATCCAATCAACTTTCGGTTAGTTTCATTTAGCCTAACTTATTTTAGTCATTTGAACCGGTTCCGATACGTTATAATCAATTTTAATAGATTTTGTTGGTTTGGGTTAGTCATCCAGTCAAGTTTCGGTTAGCTTCATTCACTTCGTCTCATAAAAATTGAATAATTCTTTACCAAGTCCATAAGAGAAAAAGAAGGAGAGATCACGTGTAGTTACATAACAGTCATCAACAGTACAATAAGAAAAACTACCCTTAGCCATCTTAACCATATATATTTTTTAAATAGCGTATAGCGTAAATAGTGCGAAAACTACTCCGTAAAAATAAATTCACACCGTCCGATCGCGGAAGTACTTGCAAAAACTGAGTCACGGCTAAGCCGTGACATTGACACACGTCAATGTCAATGCCGATGGGTGAGGGATTGGCGCAGGCAGGAGGGAATGGCATGGATAAACCTTATCCTTCGAATACTTACCATAACAATGATTGTTAATACAGAAGTAGTCATGGTAATTATTCTATAATTAAAGTTATTCGGACTTCCAGAAACTTGGAGTTATAAATATTAATGGCTCCCAGAAACATCCCGTTTTTCACTATCTGGGTGGCCTAATTTAAATACTGGAAGGTGTGTGTATGTTTACCAAAGGAAAATTATGAAATTTGTAGCATATTATTTTATGAGCATATAATGTAGGCCATATTAAACGAGGATGATTATTATACGAGGGGCTTGCGGAGGGTGTATTATGGTTAATTATACAACCATCCTTAAACACACAGTTTGGGTTAGTTTTTGAGTAACTATAAGTGCACTTGTATTATGCATAGCATAATGATCTTACTATCAAAAGTTTTACTCGTCTATATATGAAATAGTTGCAGATAAATATATTATTTAACAATGCCAATAATTAATAATTTGTTTAATTTAATTTCCCGAAAATGCGAGGATAAGGATATTATAGACGGAAATATTCGTAAGGAAGGCAAGTTTTTTCCACCTTTAAGTCAAGTCAAGTCAAGTCAAAATATGCTTTATTGTCCAAGATAAA
>MU185192.1:0-21703 GCA_016904865.1 Pissodes strobi
CTTTTTACAAAAGGTCCTAGATGGACCAAATGAGTATCGAAGGGTACATTCTTCTTTTCAATGCCGTAGAAATTTCCAGGAACTTTGCCAGATGGTTTCTTATAGTACAGCCTGCGATATAGGGTTTGATATAATGTCGCAGTGATGGGGACCAGTGCCACTTCGCCACAGCCTCCAATGTCTTGCGGCATCGTGATAGTACATCAGGATACCTCTTCTGCTTGACTTAGGTACCACCCACCACATACCTTGGGTAGTTTTTCTATAGACCCTATTACCTTTGAGAGCATATTCTTTGCGAACTCGTCTATCAGATTCATCAACTGACTCTCGTGATAAATTTTGGTGAATTTCTTTGCAGCGTTCGTCATTTAATTGAGCTGCTAAAATCCAGTCAGAGTCAGTAACATTGACATGAAGAATTTCAACTTCAATAGTTTGGTCTGACGAATAAGCTGACGCAGGATTTCTACTAAGCGCATCGATGTGATTCATTTTTGCCCCGGCTATATATTCAATAGAAAAATTAAATTCCTTCGTAGTAAGCCACCATCGGCCAACTCGGGGAATCAGGTCACGTTTAGTTAATGTAGTTCTGAGGGCGTTGTAGAACTAACTCTTTTACTCATTTGAATAATACTCCAGGTAACATTTGAGTTTTGTATTCACATTAATTATTAGTTATAATTCTCGCTATGATTATCATTATATTATGTTGTATAATACGGCTTATACTAACTGATATCAATTCTTTCTCCCTGTAGGGTATCAAGAAAACACTCCGTATTTCAGAAATTAGACCAGTGAAGGTAATCCGTCCGGGTCGAGGTTTAAGCGAAGGTTATTTATATTATCTGGTACACTTAATATTATTGTTTCATTTCAACGAACGCGCTATCAAACGCCGACAACAATGATGACCTAACCTTGACGACCTTGCACTGTTATTATAATAATATATACAGGTCTTGAACCTACATCAACTCGATATATATAGGAGATTAAAAGACTGAGGAAGAATCGATATCAGTTAGTATAAGCCGTATTATACAACATAATATAATGATAATCATAGCGAGAATTATAAGTAATAATTAATGTGAATACAGAACTCAAATATTACCTGGAGTATTATTCAAATGAGTAAAAGAGTTCTACAGCGTTGCAATTGGTGATTACCTTAAATTCTATTCCGATTAGGTATACACGAAACTTATTCATGCTACAGCAAGTGTCTCCAATTCGTACGAGTGATATACTTGTTCTTGTTTAGTTGTAGCACGGCTGAAGTACTGTATCGGCTTAAGTTCTCCATTTTCCTGTACCTACAGAAATATTCCACCAATACCTATTTTACTGGCATCGGTATGGACTTCAGTAACAGCATTTCGGTCATAAATAGCCAACGTGGGGCGAGTAATCAGCTTTTCTTTTAGTTTATCAAATGCACGTTGCTGCTCGTCCTGCCACTCAAATATCGCATGTTTTTTCGTAAGGTCCGTCAATGGCTTCGCAGTTTGTGCAAATCCTTTTATATACTTGCGGAAATAACTGACAAGACCTAAGAACTGTCGAACCGAATGTACATCTGAGGGTATTGGAAATGCTCGCACAGATTCTATCTTCTCTGATCCAGTTTTTATTACTCCGCAGGATATTTCATGTCCGAAATATTATTTATAACCGGCATTTATCGAAGCGCAGCGTCATGTTGGCCTCACGTATGAGTTTTAGAACGTTTTCTAAATTCTTGAAGCCACTCCCTACGTCCGTTGACGGTATTAGAATGTCGTCGAGGTATGCTATGGCTGTTCTTGTATCGTGAAAAACCCATAATTTTGTGAATTGCTCTTTGAAAAACAGCCGGCGCATTTGCAAGTTCGAAGAGCATTGTTAAGTACTAGTAATGCTCATCGGGTGTAATAAATGCTGTCTTATGAACAGAATCTTCAGCAACCGGAACCTGGTGATAACTAGAAGCAAGATCCAAGCTGGTAAAGTAGCAAGCACTTTTAAGTCCATCTAGAAGGTCATCAATGCGTGGCAAGGGGTATTTGTCCTTAATAGTTTTAGCATTTAACGCACGATAGTCTATACACATGCGCGACTCACCGTTTTTCTTGCGAACCAACAAGATGGGGCTGGCATAAGGAGAGGACAATTCTCTGATGATGTTATTGTCAAGTAGGTCTTGGACTACACCTCTGACTTTTTCTCGGTCGGAAGATATAGGTCATATAGTCATATATAGTCACATTCCAGGGCCACCCAGCGCCCGGAGATCCAAATGGCCGGGGAGTTTACTTCCGGAACATTTTTATCATGGAACCACCATCATGTCCATGTATTCCTACTGTGAAACCCGGAACCACGAGCGCGGAAGCGGAACGTGATTCGGGAAAACCACTTAGCACTTCCCAGTTCTGGTGGAGTGGTCTTTCACCGGAAGATGCCATTAGGCGTATGCATCTACCACCTAGGGCCACTTCCGCTGGAAGCATCGGCCTCAGACTCATTTCTTTGGTGGTCCCTAGTCAGATAGGGGTAAGAATGGGGTTTGTTGTTTCACTCCCCAGTGATCAGCTCCAGACTTTGTACTTTGGTGTTCTTCAGCCTGGAGGAGGACGATGGGATTTGATTGGCCACATCATGTGGCAAACTCGGAACGGCGAGGGCATCACTCCCCGTAATCAAACTGCTCTCACCAGTTTGACGTTCCTGCCTACTAATTCATTGCAGCCCCTCTTGTAACAAACTGTAATTGATCAGCTCCAGACTTTGTACTTCGGTGTTCTCCAGCTTGGGGAGGACGATGGGATATGATGGGCCACATCCCGTGGCATCGCGGAATGGCGGGGGCGTCACTCCCCGTAATCAAACTGCTCTTACAAGTTTGATGTTTCTGCATGTTAATACAATGCAAGCCAATCGATAAGGACGATAAATTACAGGAATATTATCATTTAAAGCAAAAGAAATTTCAGTTACATTAGTTTTACCCAACTCATACATTTTGTAGCAAAACACTCTCGGTATTTATTTATTAAAGCAAGAAGTCCATTTTTAGTTTCAGGATTAATGTCAGAACCAGAGACTTTATTCAAACCCTCACAAGAAAAATATTCCCAAGAACATACATTCAAATCAGTAGGGTCGCTTTCCGGACTGCACAGAGAAGCTCGTGCGACTGCTCGACTTTTTGCGTAGCAGAGAGGATTATCAGAGGTATTTAAGATAGGCACCATGGCACCTTTCAAAAGATCAATAACACAACGGGGAATTACGTGAAATTGATTTAGCCATGTCATGTGTTGTAAATCAACCAAGACTTCATTAACATCTTGATCGAAATACAAAAAAATTTGCCCGATGTGATTGGTATCACTGTGGTGTCCTTTGCTCATAAGGTAATTTTATGTGGAGATAACTCATTAAGTTCCGAAGATTGAAAAAGTCTTAGTTGGCCCCCATAAATTACCATGACAATGCCCGGGTGGTAAATAAAAGGTCCCCAACAACTATTGAAAACTTCTGCACATAATCAGGCACAACAAGAGCTTCGACTCTTGCTTTAGCCAGATCTACGTTTAAATCAAGAAAAATTTTTTGTTTATCCATTGCGGAACCACCTGCATACCCGTTCCCGTGTAGTATGAAATGACAAACCCAAAGAAATGGCGTCAGACTCACGTCAACATATGTTTTTTTATAGAGCAGTCGATAAAATAATAAATGCCATTATCACTTGTATTTTTCATAGAATCAATATTTAAAATAGGCTGGGACTCACCTGCTTTACGAAATTTCTTTGGACAATTCTTCTCCTCGTGTCCCAAAAGTCTGCATTTTCGTCACTCTTTGCGCTGCTTTGCACAACTTGTAGTAATGTGACCACGTTGTCCATAGTTGAAACACTTTGTTTCAAATTTATTGTAAATACTATTTCTTAAATCTGCAGGCTCTGACAACTTGAATTGTTTTTCCTTCGATCTTCCTGTAATTGATGGAACAATGACTTAAGGGCTGGAAGATATTCTTCGTATAAAGCCTCCGGAGTATGATAATGTCCCGCTCTTGGACTATTTTAAATAACAGAATCGTCTATTCTGTGTATTAGACAAGAAACGGCTTGTTTGCTCGAAATCTCGCAGCTTCTGAGAAGTTCCATTTTACCAAAATAATATGATGTCATTGGTTCGGTAGCCAATTTTCTTCGATTTAGCATTGTTTGAAAGAGCGTCGCGTAATCAGTGTGATCAAAATACATTTTGTATATTACAAATAAAAAAATCTACTTAAAAAGAGAGAATGATAAAGTAGAGTAAAGGAATGGGTCACTTGCACTCTCATTCTTTATTGGATTAGAGCATGAACGGCAAATAAATAAGGCATGCTCGTTGCCCTTGCTGCACTGCTGCTCTCTCTCTCCTACTCATCTTTTTTTTTTGAAACAGAGCGCACAAAATCCCGATGCTGACACATTTGCATCAGTATCAGTTTGTGATATTTCCAGATTTCGTCTAATTGGTGTGCTGATATCCAGTGATAACGTTGGAATTGTTGAGCGACTAATCATACGAGATTTGATCAGCTGCTGCGTTAAGTTCTTCAAATAAATTCTGCGCTCCAATTTAATATTGGAACTGATATCTGCTGCATCCCATATTGTCAAAAAACTCGACAATAGAATATGGAGACCTGGTATAGTATGGTAGAGCGGTCGCTGGGCAACATTTGCCCTTCAACACGTCGACCACAATTGATCTTTTGTGCATACCCTCTATTTTACACGAAAATTCCTATCTCTTTCGAGAACCTCAGAATATTTCGAGGGCTGAGCTTTTGTAGATCTCCAAGTGCCATAAGTGCATTTTCGAGATGCCTCAATCTTTGGCGAGTCAGTGCCTGACATTCGCTGAGTAGGTGATCTGGCGTTTCAGCCACAGTTTGGCAGAATCTGTATTGTTCGTCAGTGGTTTTCCCATTTTCTTGAGGTAGTACCTACAGGGACCATGTCCAGTGAGAAGATCTACGACCAGTTTTATCTAATTTTTTTTTGTAGCTTGAGAAACTTTTTTGAGTAATTAGGCGAGTGAGATGAGTCTTTTGGCCCATCTCTCAGGTGCATTGGCTCAATGTGCATCTTTTTGCCTTTTTCCCCAATTTTTGAGTTAATTCATTACGTGCCCTCTAGTAATGCCACATAATGGTTCAGGCCCGCAAGAGGCAGTCTGTGCACCATTCCGTACTAGCTGATAAGTGACTTCATTGCCTTCGTGTCTTGGCATCCATATTAGGGTTGATCTGCAGCCATCCGACAATCTCATACTAGCCTGGAGGTGATTCTGCTAGATGCTGGTGCTTTTAAGGCTGCTTGACTATCTGACAGGATATAGATATTTGCACCTCTTAGGCTTTTTTGGCACATTTAGAGATGGCTATTATGATAGCATTTAGTGCTGCTTGAAAGATGGTGTTTCCTAAAGGTGCAGAGATTCGACACCCAGGTTTGTAAACTCTAGATCCCACTCCTTCTTTGATATTTGGTCCATCTTTGTACCAGACAATTGATCCCCTCTCTAGTTATTTTAGTCTTTCCCCTGTAGTATTGCGGTCTTCAATTGGCACCTCAAAGGAATTTTGTTTCCATTGTAACGGCTGGTTTGATTATCGCCTCTATCCGGATGTTTTTCAGAATTTTAAGGTTTCCTGACTTACTTATAGTTTTTTGTGTCTATGTGCAGCGGAAGGAGGTCAAGTAGGGTTTCCAGAGCTGCCGTGGGGCACGTTTTCATAGCCCCTGTTATACGCAGACAGGCAATCCAGGAGACCTGGTAATTGAATTTTACCTCATCAATTCCGCCGACTGGCTTCTGTAAATCTTTAGGATCCATCTGAGTGAAATATGATCAACAAAGGGACATTCTTATTTGGTTTTGGTCTGTAGGAGCCCAAGACAATGTCTTTATGGAATACAAACATGCTACTAGAAGTTGGCCTCATCTTCGTGTCTAAGAATCTTGTTCTTTGTAGCTGTCTTATCAAGTAAATATTCAGCCAAAGGAATGGGTGTAAAATAATTGTCCATTGTAAGGTGTGTAAGTGTGTAAGTAAGTGATCAGAATTGGTGCTGCTATTCGCTTAACGACAGCAAATGCAATATTGATCAGCTCATATGATCTCTCAGGTCGATTTCTCGGGTTAGTTTGGGTTAAACATCATTGGATCAACCAGGCCGAATATTTTTATTCCATGGCTTGCTGGCAATATACTCCTTGCATCTTCCCCTAAAGACTTCCAGCAGCTAGGCCATTTTGGTATTTTTTTTGTCAATTTTCAACAAAATTTTCAAAAACTGCCGAATATGGATGTTATTTATTAACAAAAGATTTTCTTTCGTCTCGGCCATATATGTTATCAAATCTGATTGTCGTCACTAGGAGGTGCAATTTTTTTCTTAACATTGTAAGACAGAAACAACCAGAAGCTGATCCATCGATATTCCCTCTTTTGATTTTTCTCATTCCTGCCAGGTACAAAAGAGATGTGTTGATCAACAATCTCATTCCCCCTTCAATATCGTAGTTTCCACGCAGCTTTTCTAGGTAGATGTTTATATACTCAACACTATATTCTATCATAGCTGGTGTCATAAGCAACTCCCAATAACCCCTTTCAGTTTTCGCATTTTTTGCCACTTCTTTTAGGCCTGGAGGCGTTAAGTCCTCACCTTCGGACGTGAAGACGCATAACCCCGCCATTGGGTGGCTTGATCCTCACCTATGTAGCAATGTTGGGCAATAAAATTGAGTACTTGGGATTTATTATCACTCAACGTTTCTTCTTCAGACTACTCTGAGTCGGTATTGTGCTCACTGAACTCGCTTGAAGTGTCACTTTCAATATGGAGCTAATTATTGCCTTAAATATCTTGCTCCATTGGCTCTGGAGCCACAGTCCAACTAACATTCTCCTGCATACGAGCCCTCCCTCCCGTACGCTTTTCGGCCTAAATTGGCAATTTTTGGCTGTTCATTTCTATAATAATCCGAAGCAAAGCAGAAACAATCAAAGAAGGGCAAAGTGACACTCGCGTTGTGAGCAAAACGCTCACTCCTTGATCATCAAATTGAAGACTTCCAGTAAACATAATACTAAGAAAAATTATAGAAATAAAGTATGAAGAGGCAAAATTAGAGGACCAGAGGGAAGTCACTAATATAGTACGAGTCAACTCACTGAAATTTTACAGCGGTCCACTGGATCTAAGCTTCACTGGTAAATATCCAATATCTTGAAGAATCTAAAGGAGAATTTTTATATCGTATAACACACTCTTCTGTTTCTGCGTAGAAACCATAAATGTGATTGAGTAGGATACTCGTCATGAAGCACTCCTTGATAGGTGCTACTCACAAAGCAAAGCTACAGAAAAAGAAAATACGCTTGCCCAGAAAAGAAGACGTTTGCAAAAAGGTGAAGTTTAAAAAATAGTAGCGACGTGAGCAAAAATATGATTCATGATTCTACTTTTTGTTCTAGAAGACATTTTTGTATAAGAAGACTCTCTTACAAGATAAATCTAATCAAGAGACTCGTCATATGCGTGAATCCTTGAGCCCTAGAGTAGCCCTCATTTCGTTGTACCACACCATGTCTTTCCACTCGGACATGAGGTCACATTATCCTAGGTAACTGAATACAATCTTAGACTTGAATTGCTCCATGTCATCTGAGGTCATATCCTATGTTAAAAGGACCTATCGTTTTGTGTATTTACAGCGCTTGAAAATAAAATTATTTTCTATACATTGCACTTATATAACTTTTTCTATTTTCTATAATTAAGTATATAAATCCACACGTCGAATAAAAAAAGCAAATCATTTCGTCCCCAATACGTTTTGAAAATATTTATATCGAGAGAGAGGAAGAGAGAATTTGCCGGATATCTGGCTTATTGCAATTCCTTCCCAGCTACGTTGGCAGTTCTTAGATGCAGTTTTCGTGGAATCGTCGTGACCGGAATGTCCCAGTCCCCAACTTCTCAAACTTTCGTTCGCGAAAGCGGCTCACGTATCAGTGTCTGGCACGGAGCTGACATTTGCAAAGCAAATAGGGGTGTCGGTAGCAACTTCACCCGACATACATATATCTGATGATGTATACTTTTACGCTTTTATATAATACACGACCTTTTCAACAAGTGTTTCAGTGAGGGCGACGAGGGGAACTTCAGACTCGTAAGAAGTTGCTAAAAGAAGGGAGATGCCATATGAATGTGTTGCCATATATTACATACAAATGCCACACATTGTTAACTTACAATTTTGGTGCAGAAGGATTATATATCAATAGAATAGGATAATGGTCCATGATTTGTACAAATATGTACTATATCCCGATTCATAGCCCAGAGCACATAACAGAACTGAAATTTCAGCAAATATTGTATAATTTAAAATTTTAAAAATTTTCAAATTTTAAAAATTTTAAATTGTACTAGAATTTTTGTTGCAGTTTATTAATTCCTTTAATTAACCTTGATTGTGGTTTGTATAGACGCTAGAAAGTTGGGGTAGGATAATCTATTGTTTCTATATTTATTTGGTCTCGAAATACGTATTTAAATGTGCAAAATTTCACGTTACAAAGTGCAAGTTTTGTACTAGTGAGTTTAGTACCGCTCTTTTTTATTTGAAGGAACACTAGGTCGAGGTGGATGGGGTCACGGCCCTGTCACTTTTCCACGGTCATTTGGTAGGAGTGGTTGATAGCTCCATATCTGTAATGATACAGACCATTTTTATGAGAAACAGGTCCTCGTTTCTCTTATGTTTAGTTACCTGTGTGTATTTTTGATGAATTAGTCATAAGGAACGTAATTTTCTTCACTGCAGCACTTTTACCTAATAGACTTGGGGTAGTCACATGGAATAGAGGTTCTACACTCCTATAAAATCCTCGCTAGAAACCGAACACCTTGAATTGACGTAAATATTAAACAGTATTTAAAGAATGTATTCATGAATTTAATATTCCTACAGAGAAACTTATATTTTCTCTTAAAATAGTCTATATGGCGAATCTAGTTGTAAAGTGGTTTTAATAACTCTAATTAAACTTGAAATATATAATCTAACAGTCTGTAAATTTTTTCCATTATATTACTCACTGATTTGTAATCAAGCTTCTACTTAAAACATAGTTTTTAAAGCTTTAGTTAAACTATAAATATCTATAAGGGACAAGCTACTAATTATTTTCACAATTTATAGTAATTTTACCATTTATACTGTCCTGGGCTTCGTTATATTGCTCGAAATAGCTGTGTAGCCAAGTTATGGGTCACTCCACCAAATTTATGATATTCTCATTTTGGGGGTTATCAATGTCTTATATATATACTGTGAATTACTAAAATGCATAAATTACTAATTAAATATCATAATGTCCTAAGTGTGAACTTGAACTTGCTACCTATTATGTAAACATTAAATACAAATTATAAACAACGCTAGCAGTCATAGGAAGCGGTTATGAACCTTAAACGTGCAACGATCAGTACGTTTTTTAAGATAAAAACACCAGCGAACCATAAGTTTGGCTAACTTTAACATGCTAATTAATAGAGATGGCCCCACGTTGGGCGCCAAAATTTGTCACACTCTTTCTCTGTTTAATAGCAGAGAGTAAGGTTATAGTTAATATAAAATAATAATAAAATAATATGAACATTGAAAGAAATCAAACGGGTTCAAGACCAGTAGACAGAATTATTTGAGAAAAGGCAGTTTAGGAGAGTGTGCAAATCCCAAGGAGAAGCCTTTCTCGTCGAAAGTTGGTAAAATTGCTTTAGACACAACATTCTTAGTTAAAATTTTCTTTGAAGCTCCGGTAATAGTGTGAATTACTAAGATGCTTAAACTACTAATTAAATATCATCCTGTCCTAAGTTTGAACCTGCAAAATATTACGTAAACAGAAAAGACAAATTGTATACAACGCGAGCAGTCAACGGGAGCGGTTATGAACCTTAAACGTGCAACGATCAGTACATTTTATCATATAAAAACGCTAGCGAACAGTAAGTTCGGGTGACTTTAATATGCTAATTAATGGAGATGGCCCCACGTTGGGCGCCAAAATTTCCTACACTCTTTCCCTGTTTAATAGCAGAGAGTAAGGTTATAGTTGATATAAAATTATATTAAAATAATATGAAGAATACAAAGTCAAAGAAGTTCAAGACCAGTAAACAGAAATTAGTTATTCGAGAAGAGGCAGTCTAGGAGAGTGTAGGTTTTTTTTTATAGGTTCATATTATTTTAATATTATTTCATATCAAACTATAAAATAATATTATATGTCTCACTTAAAACCAGCTCCTGGGCAGTCCACATGGGCGCTTTGGGTTCTAACCTATCATTCTTCCCTCACATATACCTGAGCTCTGTAGATCCCATTGTCATGAAGTCCAGAGGTTTTATATCCACAGTAGTCAAAGTCGATTCTGTGATAAATTTGTCAAAGTTCTGAGAAAGATAATTTTCAAAGTAGAATCCGTAGATCAAGTGCAACGCTAACGATAAATGAAACCCAACGCAAATTCTTAAGACAAACTACATTTAAAAACAGTGACCGAGGACCAAAGACCTTTAAACAAACACCTTAGTAATCGAGTATAATATAATCGTATTAAGCTTCTGACCAATAGACATTGCTAAGTTTCTCTCATTAAGTCTTTGGCCAATAGATGTGGTTATTGTTTTTAACTGAAGTGATTTATTTATCATCTCTTCTCACCTGACGTAGATCGATCCCGAATTTGAGCTATAATCCTGCACGCCAACCAAGGCGTGGCGTTGCAGATAAATCCTATCGCGACAATAGCAACTATAAGAACAGCAGGACAATATAAGTATTTTATTTAAAACTAAACATTCTAATTATATTATATATTTTGACACTATTGCAAGATTAAGGGATTAGTGATTTATTGAAGTTTTATCACGCCGACTGGGGATCGTGTCAGTGACCTTTCGCTTAAGTAATTAAGTAATTAATAATTAACTGGGGATTTTGTATTGAATTATTGTGCTGGGCACAGGTACGGCCAATGAATTGAGTCTAGTGTTTTAGACGTTTTATCTTTTTAGACTTTTTTCTGCTTTGGCTTACCTCTTCCACCCTTACCAGGTCTTTGCTAGCTTGCGTGTTTGTAGTGACCATCATTCTCGCACTTTACATTACATAACCAACCACTTGTGGGAAGTATTCAGTGGATATTGTTGGTGTAGCTGTATAATTGTTGAGGCCTGGGTATGCGATAGCATTTGTGTAGATTTGAGAGCCAAGGGATACAGATAAGCCGAACCTATTTTAATTTTATTCACTTGTACGTGAACATTTTAATGTAATAATGAACTCTTTATCAATTAGTAATTGCATTCTTATTAAATGATTTGATTCGTTAGTGTAACTACGGTTTATGGAAAGCTGTCTCTAAATTCCATAAACTTCGTCTTGGAGTTGTTTTCATATATACATTTTAACAGTAATATACTTCATGTACAATGTACAATAGAATATCCACATTTGATGCCAATTCACGTAATCGCAAGCCTTCCTAATAATTTTAATCGCAATCGGTTCTCGTCTGCCTCCTCGCTTGTATGAATGAATTTGAAACGCGAGCGGGAAATCCCTTGACCTAGGCCCATTGCGCGCCCACTCACATACCAGTTCAGCTCGGTAGCCCGACTCTCCTAGCAAAGCTACAGAGCTCCCTTGGCTAGATCTTTCTTATATTATTCGGGCTCAGCACGCAAATTCCGAAGTATACCCCTCTTATTCTAGCCAGCGCCTTCAAGCAACATCTGCATTCTAAGACCTGCAAAATCAGGATCAGAAATGCCGTCACCCTACAAGGCGCTGGGTCACACAGGAATAACCCAGCCTAATTCATTCCTGGCGTAGCCCATCGTAGATATTTGGCCTGCTTATTCATTGCGTTCCTCAGGGTGGTGAATAGAATAGACGAAACCTCTATTCATTTTTTTTATCAGAATGCAGTACCATGGAACACACTAGGGCGCGATACCTGAGAGGGAGAAGACGAGATAGATCTATCTACCCTGAAGCTATCGGACATTCTAAACTTCTTGAAGGTCATAGGATTGGAAGATTTGCTATATCGGTTGAGGCACCATGAATATGGCAGAGTAGGAGAGGGGGGCACAATAGATCTTACGGCCTCAGATCCCTATCGTGCCAGACGGCTGGCCTCTTCATTCCCCGAGATAGGAGAGAGTCCCGAAACCTAATCAAAATTAACCCTATCATGCTGGGTCAATATCTCCAAGACGCCGCTACACTCAGAAAATAGTGCAGAATGATCAGATTCAAGGCCGGCAGAGCAGCTCTGCTGTCCGAACAGGTGTAGATGTCCTTCTATCTAAAGGCTATTTACAAGCTTTCAGATCCGCATTTGAGGATTGCATACATGTTAGCCTGGAACACGGTAGCATAAGTCCCAAGGGCGACATCAAATCTCATTCCTATGGTTTCTTTATATACACCTGTTATAGTATCACTATATGTTTTGGAGCCGTCTATGTTCTAGGCCATCCCATTAAGCAGAAGTGCCTCTAACCACGCATCTTTATCGGATAGTTCTACTTGATCTGTAGATGGGGAGTGTCCGCCTTCATTAAGAATTTCAAACAATCATCAAGACTTTGATGTGGCCTCTCGAGCTATTATTGTCTCTGGTCAAGACCTTTCAGTATGGATGCAAACCTCAATGGCTCATAGTGCAGGAATAGCCTTTATCGCTTAAGACTGCAACTTCCTCTAATGGAATCTAAGTTCCGCAGTAGCAGCATTTTTGATTGAATTTATTCATATGCAAGTTGACGTACTCTTCTTCATAAATTAGTGATTAATACCCTTTGAACTGAATTATTTTAACATTTCTCCTATCACATTATTCTCACCTTTATTGTATTGCTTTTGAGTTTACAAATAGTATGTTTTACTACTTCTTTTTGTAAATATCTGGTTCCTGTTATTTGAATTTGCATTAAATTTACTCTGTTGTTTGTTTAGATACAATTCGATTATTCAAGGCAAAACTTGAAGTGCGCTAATAGTAACGTGCATTAGGCATTCTTTTTCTTTCTAATTGAAATAGTTTTACCCATTTTGTTTAATTATTTTGCAACTTAATCATTTCACTTGCTGAATCACCTTCATTATCAGAAAATAATTCTAACTCCAAATCAGATTCTTCAAGTGAAATAACAAAAGGAGCAAATGTATAATTAATTGCTAGAGGTCCCATGAGTATTTTCCAACCTCCGAAATTAATGCCTAACCAAATTTTCATGGATATATCCGCACTGTGCCATAATATTTACTGTTTCAAAATGTTGCACTCTCCCCACAAGAAAAGGACAAGGAAAAGCGATACGTTTTTGCGTAAACATTTCAACATCACAATGTTATACTTGAAACTGCACCATGTTTAAAAATACCCCAGTCTCCCCTATTTATGATTTCACACACGAAATAGCGTGCTTTACGTTGTCGGCCAAATATCTAGACACAGTAAGGGAGAAAACCATTAAAAGGCGGATATAACTTCATACTCCCACTCTCTCCCTCTCTCTTTGTCTCTAAAAAAGTCATTTGATGACCGACACAATTGTTATTCAGCAGGAACTCGAACATCTTGACAGCTCTTTGATTCACTTTCACCATCTGGTTGACAAAACGATCTTTTTGCTTCTTCTACGTTTGCCGGCTCTCGAGAATTGGCTCGAGGAAAAGTAAAGCGAAATCTATTAAATCTGCTTTTGTTATCGCGTAGATCGAATAGTGTCTTGTTTTAAACAGAAAACTTCGCTAATATAGTATGCTATTCAGTGGTGTTTTACTTTAGGAATAAATAAGATATTGATGATTGATTACAGTAATAAGGTTGGGAACATTGGGTGGTAATGGGTATGAAAATAAGGAAGTTAAAAAATTGATATGTTAGGTACTATGCGGAAGTACCACACCTCTCTTCGAAAAATATAAGCCTAACATATCTATTTCACATATCGATGAAACCCAAAACAATTTTTAATATATCTTAAAATGAAAAATAATTAATAGCACTAAAAGTTGACAAGAATATTAGATATAAGCTAATGGACTTTATTCTACTTCGTGAACTTTATCTTGTCCAATTCTATTGGTTAGGGTCAATATGTTGTTTTAGATATACGTGCGTTAGAAGTACGCATTTAATTTGTAAATTACGTATAGCAACTTTCTTTTAGATTCAGAAAAGACACCTGTTGTTGTTTTTTTTTTAGATAATACACGCGAATTTTACAATAATCACTATGTCTATCTCCTTTTTTGAATAAGGATATAATTTTAGCGATTTTTAAATCATTGGGGAAAATATCCAAAGTAAAGGTAGAACTTATCATGAAAGCCATTGGAAGAATGATTTCCTGAGCTATATGCTTTAGTAAAAATATAGGAATTTCATCGACTCCAGACGAGCATCTATCTAAAGTTCATTATTATATTAAAAACCTCCCGATCATCAATGGGGTTAAGATACAGTGTTGGTAATTATGGTTTAGTGCAATGTCATTATTTGTGTTCGCTTAGGTTGCAATAGGTATGTCAAACTGATCCAATAATACTCTGTGGATCTTCTATTAGCGCCTCCTCAGGTGATTTGATTGAAATACATGAGTGGCAGTTTGTCCTTTCCGTTTCTCTGTTGAATATGTTCCAGATTGCTATAATTTTATTTTTAGAGTTTGCTATTCTATTTTCATTAACACTTGTTTTATACTTTTCATATTGTTTTTTCTCAGACTTATAGAGTTTGTGAACATTCTCATCATTGATCTGCTTATACAGAACATAGATATCCTTCACCCGGCTAGCAAAGGACTTCAATTCCGCTCCTACCCAGTGAGTTTCTTTCCTCACCAGAGAATTCGATATGGAAAAGATATATTAAAATAGTACAGCAGCATATTCTTAAAGGCAGTGCACTAATCATTTGGGTCATCACACGTCTTCCCAGGTTTCATCCTGCAAATAACTCTAAAAATTGCTAATCTTATCATATGTAAAAAATATTTTCAACATATGTAGGTGGTTGATTGACTAATTCAGACTTTACATATATCTTCTGCCCAAAATGATCAGATATATCAGTTTCAGTACACTCAAATTGGACATTTCTAGGTGGTATGTTACTTAGAATGTTGTCAATATGTGTCCTAGAGCCAGGACCCATCCTCGTGACACCTGCACCATGTGGTTCCATATCGTAAGTCGAAAGAAGGGTGTATATCAAGTGAACCTCTTAACTCTCAATGGCAAAATTTATGTTGAAATTTCCAGCCACTACAATAAAGTTATTTGGCGAATACATCTCATCCATCACAACATTGAGAGGAGAGAGAAATTCATCCAGGTCAGTCTGTGAGGCCCTATACAAACATTCAATCATAAAAGTCTGAGATTTAAGTTTTATTTCAGATACACAGAATTCAAAAGGTCTAACACAGTGAATGAGATTTGTTTTTACAGAAATTACTCTAAGATATTGCTTGGCAAAAAATGCAGTATCGCCTCCTCTCAAAGATTCTCTGAACGAGTAGCTTACTAGTTTGTATCCAACGAAGTTTAGTGTATGGCCTCTACATCAGTTCCCCGCATCCAGTGCTCTATTACACAAAATGTGTGTGGTTGGACTTCTGATAGAAGATTAATGTCAGCAGATTTAACATCCTCCGCATTTGTTTGACGTTGTCGTCTCTTCTTTTTTCTGGATGCAACCGTTTCGAAGTCGCTCTTGTCGTCTTCTTCGTTGGAGTGTTGCTACAGTCGTTGCGGCCGACGTACTGACCTTATCGCAGAGAGTTTTCGGAATGATGTGTGGAGAGTCCGCGGCGCGCGGCAGGGTATTTCCACGATAACTTCAGGTTTGTTTTTATTTCCTTCCATTTTGGCGCCAGAAATTGGTTTTTCCATAGCACTTTCCAACTTTTCCTCCAGGAGTAATTTATTTTTTTCAAGTAGTTTGTTCTTGCCCTTCCATTTCTTTAACAAGTTTTCTGAGAAGATCTATTTTCTTGGATTTTTCTTTTATTATACTGTGGTATGTATCAGAGTGTTTAGCCTGCTCAGGCTGTTAGCAGCAAGTTAATCGGGTTTAATCTACTTCCACGCGATTTCCATGATCTCTTATCACGCATCATTTATGATACACCTTTTCGCAAACAATGCACACACTTGTATTTTGTATTTGTATTTGTACACGTAAGTGGGTCCAAATAGGACCCTCCACTGCGAACCTTGGTCTATTGTGGCTCACATCTGTGGTTTCCACTATGCCAGAGGCTCGATCCTTTTCAAGAAATCGAACAGCTTTCTGGGGTGGATAGTTTTCAAATCTGCAAGTGTGATTTGAGTATTTCCAAAGACTGTTTGTCTGGTTCTTTCCATTGCTGGACAGTGACATATAACATGCTCCATTGTTTCTTCGTCCTCCAAGCACAAGCGGCATTCCGTTTCTTCGGAGAGCCCTCTCTTGTTCATGTGGCTTCTTGGCTGACAAAGGCCAGTGTACATGCCAACTACAGCCTGTACCTGCTGCCGGCCATGTTGAAGAAGCTGTCCAGTTCTCACTCCTGATGGTAGATTTACCGCCAACTTTGAATGAGTTAGGCCTGGTAACTCTCTCCATTTGTCTACAAATTGATTTTGTGTCTACCTGGAGAGGGCTTCTTTAGCTGTGTTTTAAGCTGTTCCCAGTTCTGGTTCTGGTCCTATGAAGGCCGTTGGTTCCGCCTGCTTCGCAAGAGCATGAGCTTTTTCGTTGCCTTCATATCCTGTATGTCCAGGTATCCAGATCAGTATAAGTTTTTTCTCTCTCCCTAGTTTGGTGAGTAGTTCCTGACAGTTCCATACTGTCTTGGATGAACAACGGTTAGAATCAAGAGCTTTTAGAACTGCTTGCCTGTCCGAGAAAATTCTGATTGACTCGTCTTTCCAGTTTCTATCGATGAGCCACTGTGCAGTCATATCAATAGCCTTAACTTCAGCCTGAAAAATGGTTGCCCATTTAGGGAACATTTAGGCTCAGCTTTACCATTTTTATTCCATGCAGCGGCTCCCATACCATCATTGGTCTTGGAGCCGTCAGTGAACCAACTATTCCCTGTTATTCTCAGATTTTCAGAGTCCTTCGCCCATTCGATCCGCTCTGATAGCAGGACGTCATAGGCATGGTAATAGGTGGTTTTGGTAGGCATACCATCTGATGGTAGACCCAACACACTGTCCTGCTCATTGGCATTTTTCAGCCTGTTGGGACCATGATGATCGCCTGCGGGTTGTTGATCACCGCCTGTGTCAATCTATACGTCGCCTATCTAGCCTCCTTCTCCAGAACTATTTGAAGAGGTGGCAGATTTAGAAGACACTCAAGCGCTGCCTTGGGTGTAGTGCCGAAAGCGGCACTAATTGCCAGACACGCTTGTCGCGGAGCTCTGTAAGCTCTTAGAGTACCAATCTACTGCCCCATATGTTATCATTGGTCTTATGACCGCGATATAGAGCCAGGGCATTTGTTTGGGATGTATGCTTCATGTTTTGCCACAAATGCGTCTGCAGGTCCATAGTGATAGTTTCGCTTTTGCGGCAATTTTATCCAGATGCGGCGCATTCCAGTTAAGTGTTCTATCTAAGGTAATTCCAAGATACTTCACTGTATTCGCAAATGGGATAGTTTCTCCTTTGAGTGAAGGTGGTCTTAGGTCTTCCAGCCTTTTCTTCCTTGTGAACGGATGTGTTTTGTGTGGGTTCACAGATAGTTGTTCCATTTTTGCCAATTCTTTGCAAGTTGCTTCTAATCAGTATTACTAGATCATCCGCGTATGCCTGCACCTCTACATCTCACAGCGAGAGGACCGCCAGCAGACCATCCATCAGGAGAGACCACAGAAGGGGCGACAAAACCCCGCCCTGCGGACCTCCCCTAACAGCCCTGGATCTGTGGCTCTCCCCCTGTAGTGTTGTTGTGCCCACTTTGCAGTTTAACGTACTTCCGATCCAGTTCCTTATTTGTGGTCCAACCCCTCTTTCTTTCAGCTAATGCTGTGTATAAGGAGTTTGGTAATGCATTATTAAATGCTCCTTCGATATCTAAGAAGACACCCATGGCGATAGTCTTGCTTTCTAACGCTTGTGTTATGTTCCCGACAAGGTTGTTTAGTACTAGTTCTGTAGATTTGCCGGTCTGATATGCATATTGGTGAGCATTCAGTGGATACTCACCAAATGCACCCGTTCTAATATACACGTCGAGTATCTTTTCCATACATTTCAACAGAGTCCCGGTCGGACTTATTGGTCTCCATGAGTTAGGTGTTGATTCCCTACGTTCCATTTTTGGGATGTACCTACACGACTCTGAATTTAGTCCAGCTGCTAGGTACATAATTACTCGCTAGACTGGCTCTAAAAAGTTTGATTAAGAACGGTGTTAATACCTCCAGGCCGTTCTGCAGCAGTGCTGGAAATATTCCGTCCTCACCAGTTGTTTTAAAAGGCTGAAACATAGAATAGCATGTTCCTGGGGACAAGCCAGTCGCCCTTTTTTGGCCGATTTGATTGGTCCCAAACAGGCCCCTCCTCATCAATATGCAAAATCCGACATTTTGGGAAATGAGTCCTAGCCAGAAGCTCCAACGTTTCCATGCCAGATTCTGTAAAGGATCCGTCAGGTCGTTTTAGCGATCCTAACTCCTGAACGGGTTCTCTAGAGAGGATTCTATGGATCCTAGCACTGCCAGGTGCATCTGTTATGCCTTGGCAGAAGGTTTCCCATGAATTCCTTTTTGCCTCTCTGATGGCTTTGTTGTAGTTCGTTAGAGCAGTTCTGTATTGATCCCGTATGCCGCTCTATTTAGCTCTATTAAAGAGTTTACGAACCTCCTTCCTTTGTTTGTCAAGGGAGTTGTTTCACTCTGTTATCCCTTTTAGTCTTGAGTGGACAATTTTCATGATAAGCCGTATTTATGGCTGTCCTCAGTTACTTCGAGGCTAGCTCAATCTCATCACGATTTGATATCTTTGCAATAGAGGGCCGCATCGGCTCCTGAAGGGTAAGACTAAAACCAGCCCAATCCCTGTATTCAGAGATGGGTCTTTCCCCTGTTTTCAGATTGAAGAGAATATGTCTATGATCAGAGCACGAGGGCTCTGATGACACTATCCAATCTGAGATTCTTCTGGATAAGAGATTATCACTGATCGTTATATCTAATACCTCCTGCCTATTGGCAGTTACAAAGGTTGGTTCAGTGCCCCTGTTATTAACAACCAACCCCTCCCCTAGTAAATAATTGTATAATGACTCACCTCTTTGGTTGGTGTCCATGCTGGCCCACACTGCATGGTGCGCATTGGTATCACATCCAACCAATAGATGGATGTTCTTCCTCCGACTGTAGGCACTTTAATTGGAGGAGGTTGGTTTGCTTCAGCGTCCTCAGGAAAGTAGGCAGAGCAAACGATCATATCCGTTGTGCCCTGCCTCATGGGTATTTTGACAAGCGCTGTCGCCATATCAAGCGAGTAATGATCTGAAATTTTGAAAAATTTCATGTTGTTTTTGATTAAGATACATGCTCTGGGTCTGCTTTCAGAGCAAATTATCTTACCTGATGTATTACCTAGGCCTCGTATTTGGCCTGTGGTTGATAGCCAGAGCTCCTGGAGAAGGGCGATATCTACCCGCCCTTCATTAAAAGTTTTGCCAAGGAAGTATGAAGCAACCTTTTCATGTTGCAGATTGGCCTGCAGAAAAATGGTTTTGTTTTCCATTTTTCTTCCTAGTCTGCTCGTCCAAGGGGGCCCTACCTCTTTGTTTTTTCGACCATTTGATCCCCTTGCCAGGGATGGACTTTCCTTTCCATTTCAGGGGGCCTGGTCGAGGTGCGACATTTTTTGAGAGGGATTTGGCTCCCTCTCTGCCACCCGATATTGAAGCTGTTGCTTCCACCAATCCGGTTTCAGGTTTGGAAGCTCCTGTGCAGACAGGATCAACCCTACCTTCAGCTTCCCCCTGAGGGGTTTCGGCGGAAGTGCCAGCCTCCTGTTCATGTGAGGCGTCTCTCCCTTCCCTCCGTGGCTTAGGACGGAATTGCACCTGTCCAAAGCCAAAGAATAATCGCCATCGAAAAAATATAATGAGAGAAAAATATGTGCTTTTAAATATACGTGCCTTAGAAATACCTATTTAACTTGTACATTATATATACCAACTTTCTTTTAGATTCAATCCGTTTTCTGAGTTTGAGGGAGAGATAGCTGATGTTGAGTTTCTTTTTAAATAATACACGCGAATTTAACAATAATCATCAGCGAAAAAATATAATGCGAGACAAATGTGTGCTTTTAGATATAGATATAGATAGATATATAGAAGTACCTATTTAACTTGTAAATTGCGTATACAAATTATCTTTTAAATTACGTATACAAACTTTTTTTTTTAGATAAACGTCCTTCTCTTTGAAGGCTCTTAACAAGTTCTCGTACTCACATTGGAGGATCGCATATATTTCGTCCCGAAACTCGGTTGTATTAGTTCCAAGGGCGAATGGTATCTCCATAAATAACTGTTCTAGTACCACAATCCGCTTAGAGGCCGTCTGTGTATGAGACAATCTCATTAGCCGGACGTGAGCTACGTTCCAACCCCAACCACGTAGCCTTAATGTGATGGTGGGAAGTATATTGTCCCTTCTCATTAAGAGTTCCGTGCGTTCATCAGCCACTCTTGTCCAGACTTAGTTGCCCCTTAGGTGACCGAAACATCATGCTCATGCTACATAAATTGGAGGAGTGGCGGCCAACCAGTCAGTTACTCAAGAGTCCTGATGTGTGTCGTCCTAATAGCGCCTGTAATTCCCACTCACGCCAGTCTCTGAATTACGTCCGATTGAGACTCAGACATGATTATTGCTGGATACATGTTCAACATTTATCGCTAAAAAATCAACACCCACCTCTGAAAGCTTTCCGGCAAGTAGCTGACGATTCATGCGATATAAGGCTCTTGCTAGGTCAGTATAAATTACGTCAGCTTGAAAGTCAATTTCGTAGTGGTTGATTCGGTGTAATATTTAGTTATTCGAGAGAAATCCTCTATTATCCTCGTTTCAACCCCCTTTGCCATAATGAGGGATATCAAAGAAACACCACCATACTTTCCAATACAATTTTCGTTCCCCGATTAAACAATAGGAATAAGCAAGGATGGCTTCCACCAAAGTTTAAAAATATAATGAACTTCAAATACTCTTCCAGGTTCGAAGTTTTATAGCCTCTAAATATAGATCCACTTTATTATGATGAATACCTATATCTATAAATATTCGTTATTAATTAATTACAAACTCTGATTTTCTTGCTCAAATGATAAAGACTCTCGCCTTTGTGGCAACATCACAGCAATTTACTCTTTGTTGCGTCTAATTTCTATGATTCCGTAACTTAATGGTATCAAACAAATACGTGGCAGAATAATTATTGTCGAGAACAAAGTACCACAGAAATTAGCTGCTTTGTAGCTGCAGTTTCATTAAATAATAAAATGCGAGGATAGTTT
>MU185192.1:28084-64271 GCA_016904865.1 Pissodes strobi
ATATATACGATCTCCTTTAATATTGACACATCATTTGGGAACATTCATGATGACTGAAAATAATAATCTTTGAATTCTTGTTACCTTTGATGGGTGGCAAATCTGTTCGTTGTTTGTATCATCAGAAATTTATTGAATGAAGCATAAAACCGTAGTTTAGATGTCCTTGAATCGATTTTTCGTATTAACTAGCAATCCACCTCAACAATACAACTATCTGCAATTAAAAACATAAAAATTATCAGAGTGTAATACCATGTATACGAAATCACAGATAAACAACATACTTGCGGTCAGTGGCAAATAACATTGATAGTAACCAACGCCGATAAAACGATTTAAAGTCAAACAAATAAGGTTCGTTTTTAAGAAATACGAAATTCGAATAAATGTTGCGAGCAGCAGTGTTATTTTCAGTTATTACTTGTTCGGCGTCCCAAGTATATCAATATGTCTCGAGTAATACGATACGCGCCCAGATCGACGTGTGCTTTTATATCAAAAGCGGGGACTCGAGGAGCTGCAAAACTTTCGAAAACTTTACCACCTTAAAGGAATTTATGTCGACACCGCATGTAAAAGTCGAGATCCATGATCAAGTGCTAACAAAAGTCCATAAATATTACTTTTCGCGGATAATGTACACCAAGGAACTTGCCATAAGGAACTGCGGTTTGGTTGAGATCGAGCCGGGAGCTTTTCGTGATTCTTTATCATTTTTGAAGTTCGATATGGAGAAGAATGAATTGGAAATCATCAAGACAGGTAATGTTGAAACTAAAGGGGACATCTATACTAAAATATATATAAAATCCTTAACTAATTCACTCGTTTCATCATCATGTGGGAGGAAGATATTTCTTAGGAAAAATTTGTTTTTATTGCTCTAAAAGGTCTGTACAAAATGCTAGCGCAAATCCCTGAGTACTTTCGGTTAAACTGGAAATTGATGCCTGACGATAGATTCTGAAAACGTAATATATGAAAGTGCGTCAAAGTTGCAAACATTTCAATTTTCAACTGTAAATACTTAAAAAAAATCATGGATAGATATAGAACAGTATATAAAAAGTTTATTATAAGAATATTATATATTATATATAAGGTATGCTTTTTGAAAATACAGAGTTCTAATATATCAAAATTTGACATTTACAATTCTCATTTATTTTTGCTATATTTTTATAAGATAATATGTGAAAACCTCTATAGTTTCTGTACTTAATTTTTTTAGTACCACTTGTAATTACCTCTCCGGTTATGGTGCCAAATATAAATTGCAGAGGGTTCCACCAGCAGTACTTCCGCCTACTTCTAAAACTACATAACTCCATGCCTCGATATATTTAATTTTTAGTTAAAAATTCTTATTCCTTGGTATTTTTTGCCCACAAAAGGTATACTTAGTAGGTGTCGCTTCGAGCAGCCATTTCTGAGATAATCAAACCTAAATGTTTTAGTGCTTATTGAACATACATAAGGGATAAATCATATAAACTCAAAAGGTTCATTTTCAATTTTTCAAAAATAATTTTATTTAACAGACCTTGTTCAATTAGTATTGATATACCAAAAATCAGATTTTTCTAAGAAGCCTAAATCGATGAAAATAAATAAGAAAGTGCCGCTGGAACATTGTAAATATGTGACATTATAAGATATGAAGGTCGCGTTGGGATATATAATATTTATCTATGACAGTGACAGAACCGTCAGCATTCTCGTGGCGCGGTGGCACGGGTCGCGGCCTAGCAACAGAGCGTGATCCTATTTTATTACGTCACATCCCCGATCGAGACGCGCTTCGAATTTCGCATATTTAAACTCTTATGTTTCAAGAACCGCTTAACGCATTGATTTTTTGAATATGGCTTATTTTTATGAAGTATTTTGGTTGATTGTTTTATTTTTAAATGAGCCAATTACTGCGATATTATTAAAGAACGAAGAAAAATAAATAAATTCACGTTCACAGACAGCGTATTCCGAAGCATAATGGGAGCTTACGCTAAGAAAACGTTTTCAGTATTGAATATTTGCTTTTGTTTAAGTGTTTAAGGTGTACATGTCAGTAACTAATTTTTCCTTTCCTGAATAGCAATGAAATAGAAGCTATTGCAAAAGAAAAAAGATAGTTAAACTCCACAATGAGACATGGGTACGAGAAAATAGCTGGACTACACCGTACTTTATTCTAAGCCACATGCATCCGTTCCCACGAGCAATGACGTCGTCCTAGGATCGAACTCGCTCATGTTTGTCATACACCACTACTGTAACCTTCAAAATTAAACTACAATACTCAATCTTAAGATTCAAAATATGGTTTCAGAGTAGTGTCGAGTAGTATTCGTATTCGTACACGTGAGTGGGCCCAAATAGGACCCTCCACTGCTACCCTTGGTCTATTGTGGCTCACATCTGTGGTTTCCACTATGCCAGAGGATCGATCCTTTTCATGAAATCGAACAGCTTTCTGGGGTGAATAGTTATCAAATCTGCAAGTGTGATTTCAGAATTTCCGAAAACTGTTTGTCTAGTTCTTTCCATTGGGGCACAGTGGCATACAACATGCTCCATTGTTTCTTCGTCCTCCAAGCACAAGCGGCATTCCGTTTATTCGGAGAGCCCTATCTTGTTCAACGACAGCCTGTACAATGTACATGCCGTCGGCCAATGCAATAATGGGGGACTTTAATGCCAAGGTTGGAAAGGGCAGAATGGGGCACATTGTCGGAGCGTACGGACTAGGAAAGAGAAACGATATGGGCTACAGACTTGTGCAATACTGCCAGGAAAATGAGCTGGTGATAACAAACACCTGGTAGAAGCTACCTCCCATACGACTATACACTTGGCGATCACCACAGGACACCGACCAACATATAGTTCGAAATCAAATTGATTACATAATAATTAACGGGCGGTTCAGGAACCTAATCAAGAAATCTACTACATTTCCTGGATCGAATATAGGCTCAGACCACAATCCACTATGCTCAAATATTGTGCTGAAGCCATGCATCTATCCCGCCTAGGCGACACATTTCACCTACATAAGAAAATCAAAGAAATCGCTGGTATATATCGAAAGAGAACCAACATGTCTATAGAGAATGACAGGAATGAGCTAATTGTCGATCAAGAGGAACTGCTAAGTACAGCAAGACTGTTTGATGACATTAGATCTCAAACACCACATGAAGCAGTGAGCGATCCACTGATAGGTCCAGGCATTCTAAGGTCGGAAGTGGTACAGGTAATTAAGTTAATTAAAAGTGGCAAAGCTCCAGGGCCAGACCAGATGTATGCGGAAACATTCAAGCTAGTAAATGAGAAAAGCCTGGATATCATAGTTCGCCTGTCTAACAAAATATATGACACCGGGCAGATCCCTATCGATTGGCTACGCTCCACATTTATCACTCTGCCAAAAAAGCAAAGCGCAAGATCTTGCAAATATTACCAACTTATAAGTCTCATGAGTCACTTTTTAAAACTATTCCTGCGTAACCTAAATACGAGGCTATATAGACGATGTGAGGATGTTAGTGGAGCTAGTCAGTTCGGAATTAAAAGCAACCTTGGTACCAGGGAAGCCATATTCAGCTTGCAGATTTTGGTTCAGAATTGTCTGGATCAAAAAAGCGTTTGACAATTTTCGGCATGATCTCCTTTTACAATACCTACAAGATCTGGGCCTAGATGGTAAAGACATTAGGAGGATCGGCAACCTCTACTGGAGCCAACCAGCAGAAGTCCGTTTACCAAACTCCAGTACAATGGAGGGATTCAAAATTTAGAAGGGTGGAAGACAGGGTTGCATACTGTCCCCTATGCTGTTCAACCTATATGTAGAAAAAGTATTCCTTGATGCAGTTTCTTGGAGCATCTTATGTATAAGGGTAAATGGATTCCCAATTAACAATATTACATATGTTGATGACATAGCGATCCTAGGGGACAATTCTGACGATCTCCAAATTCTGCTTAGCGATGTAAACAATGCAAGTCGCGCTTAGGTCTAAATATGAACGGAGATAAAACCAAATATATGATAATTAGCAAGAATATATAGCCAACTGCTCATATAAAGATCTACGGCAATGACATTGAGAGAGTCAAACAGTTTAAATACCTATGTTGCCAACTAATTGACAAATTGTACCCTGAAATTGAAATCAGAAGCAGAAGAGTCATAGCTAAAGCAGTTTACATACGTTTGCGTAGGTTCATGACAGATCACAGGCTAAGGTTCTATCTAAGATAGAAAATGGTTAAGTGTTATGTGTAGTCTGAATGGCATAGAGGCATGGACACTTAAGGCCTCATCAATCAACAAACTCGAAGCATTTGAGATGTGGACTCTCCGTCGAATGCTCAAAATTTCTTGGGTAGATAGGGTCAGAAATAAAGATGTACTTAGAAGGGCGGAATTGAAGATCGAGAACTGTTTAAGACTATCAAAAGGAGAAAGGTGGCTTATTTTGGACATATCATGCCAGATGGAAAATACGGATTCAAGCAGTTAATACTGGAAGGAAAGATCGAAGGCAGAAGAGGTATGGGACACAAGAGATTATCTTGGCTACGCAATATCCGACACTGGACCGGAATGCACGACTTCGAGACGCTCCGCCATGCGGCAATGGACCGACTTATATAGCTATGGAGAACGGAGAACGCCTACGCAGTATAACTGCACGGCACCGTAAGAAGAAGAAGGAGAAGTTGTCCAGTTCTCACCCCTGATGGCAGATTCACCGCCATCTTTGAATGAGTTAGGTCTGGCAACTCCCTCCATTTGTCTACAAATTGCTTTTGTGCCCATCTGGATAGGGCTTCTTCAGATATGTTATAAGATATTCCTAGTACTGGTTCTGGTTCATATCCTGTATACCCTGTATGTCCAGGTATCCAGATCAGTGTAAGTCTATTTTCTCTACCTAGTTTGGTGAATAGTTCCTGGCAGTTCCATACTGTCTTGGATGAACAACGGTTATATTCAAGAGCCTGCTTGACTGTTCGAAAAAGTTTTAATTGACTTGCCTTTCCAGTTTCTATCGATGACCTTAACTTCGGCCTGAGAAATGGTTGTATATTTGCCTAGGGAACACTTAAGCACAACGTTACCAGTTTTATTCCATGTAGCGGCTACTGTACCATCATTGATCTTAGAGCCATCAGAGAATCAACTATTCTGTGTTATTCTCAGAGGTTACGAGTCTTTTGTCCATTCGTTCCTCTCTGGTTGGAGGACGTCATATGTATGATAATAGGTAGTTTTGGTAGGCATAATATCTGATGGTAGACCCACCACAATGAGCAGGACGCTCATTGGCATTTTTCAGCTTGTTGGGCACCATGATGATCGCCTGCGGATTGTTGATCACCGCCTATGTCAATCTATACATCCTCCATCTGGCCTCCTGCTCCAGTACTATTTGAAGAAGTGGCAGATTTAGAAGACATTCAAGCGCTACCGTGGGTGTAGTGCCGAAGGCGGCACCAATGCCAGACACGCTTGTCTTTGTAAGGTAGCTCTGTAAGCTCTTAGAGTACTAAGCTACTGCTCCATATGTTATCACTGGTCTTATGACCGCAATATAGAGCCAGTGCATTTGCTTGGGATGTATGCCCCATGTTTTGCCACAAATGCGTCTGCAGGTTCATAGTGACAGTTTCGCTTTTGCGGCAATTTTATACAGATGCGCATTCCAGTTAACTGTTTTATCTAAGGTAATTCCCACATACTTCACTGTATTCGCAAATGGGATAGTTTCTCCTTTGAGTGAAGGTGGTCTTAGGTCTTCCAGCCTTTTCTTCCTTGTGAACGGTACTATAACTCTTTTGTGTAAGTTCACAAATAGTTGTCCCTTTCACACCAGTCATAGACCACGGTTAGCATTTCTTGCAGATTCTCTGAGATAGTTCGTTGCGAGGTGCTTCTAATCAGTATTACTGATCCGCGTGTGCCTGCACCTCCACTTCCCACAGCGAAAGGTCCGTCAACAGACCATCTATCAGGAGAGACCACAGACCACATATCGTTCCTTTCTACGTTGGCTAATTCGCTGCTACGAGCACTTTCAGTACGCAATAAAACATCTAAATTCGACTAACTCAGAAGCGGCTGCTTTTTTGAACAAAAGATGATAAATAATAAGAATTTTTAACTACAAATATAATAAAGCCCAAAAAGTTATGATTCTATAGATGCAGGTGAAGTGCTGCTGGTAACGCTCTCAGCGATGTACTGAGGGCTCGTTTTCTCGTTCTAAAAAACTTAAATACTAAAGCTCGTGCAAATCATGTTTTTATTTAGATGCTTATTAAACAATAATAATAACTTTGATATCTCGGAAACTATCAACTTTTGACTAAGATAATTGGGATAGAAGCTCAAATTTTAACCTCAGCAAGTTGTGCAAGAGTCTTGTATAAACGTTATATTTAATTATTTTCGAATGATTGTCGATTAGACAATCTGTAAAGCTCTGGAAAGTTAACGTTTCAACTTACAATAAGATGGATTCTACTTTCATATCCCGTACTTTCCAACTTTTAATGACTTTTCCAACACAATCCAGTTAGCTATCTTTTATTTTAGGAGTTTTTAATGACCTGCTGATAACCCACCTAAATTTAGGGCACAACAAAATCAGGACAATAGAACCGGACGCCCTTAGTTATCTGCAAAACATCGAGGTGGTGAACTTATTAAACAACCGTATTTCCGCCTACGACGTAAAATGGTTCAATAAAACACCCCTTCTGAAATCATTGTATTTTCAAAACAACACCATTAAAGAGATCCCTGAAAAGGCTTTCAGGAACTTGATCGACAAACCCTACGGCCTGAATCTATTTTTCAGCTATAATGAAATTAAAGTTGTTGATCGGTTGGCGTTTCACGGTAAGTTTGGTATTTAGTTTCTTAAGCAGTGGCGGCTCGTGACTTATATATGATGGTCGGCAAAGTTTAAATAAATATTAAATGCTAAATATGTTTGCGCAAGATAAATTACGTATAGAAATATGAATGTTATCGACCTTCGCCCTTAGTTATATTTAACCAGGATATCAAAAATGTGAGAAATTTGTTTTTTTTTTTAATTTATGAACAAGAGACTAAAAAAGCTGCATTTAAAAAAAAAATTAAAAATGTATTTTATTTGTGGAAATAGAAATTTTGGTTAAAAACCACAATTCCATTTTACGCCCTGTACACATTAAGATGTTTGAAAGTAATAAAATCCGCCCAAACAGGCCTATACAGAATTAAATTCCCTTCAAACTTACGCAAACCGTGTATCGATATCTCTATTCGTTCACAAAATATTTGGCTCCAAACCCAAACAAATAGCGTGAAGAAAAACGGACACAAGGCAAAATCAAGAACGAAAAAAATGGCGTAAGGAAAAAATGGCGCAAAGAAAGGTAGATAGAGAAAAAGTCTAAAAAAAATACGTATTTGTCCGCAGATTAATTAGAAATTTTAATCCAAATTTGCCAATGTCAAATTGAGGATAAATTTTTGTAAAAAAACATTTTTTTTTTGTGTTTAAAGCTACAAATGAAAATAAAGTAAATAATGCAGGTACTAATCCAAATTAACCATTATTGGCTAGATTAAACGTTCGAAGTGTTCTTCAGTTAGTGGTGTTTCGTTTGGGTTAGTTTTGGCGAATTTGGGTCAGTTTTGGTTGATTGACATCAATATTTAGCCAACATTAAATTACTCACGACTAACTCAAACCAAGATTAAACCAAATTAACCATTAATTATATAAAAGCGTGCATGGCTCGTTGTTAAAAAAAAAAAACGAAATTTACAGGGTTTCATCACAATTTGAATATTTGAAAAGAGATATCAAAAGTTTAAGGACTTTTTCCATTAAAAAAAAAACATGAAAAATGGTTTTCTTTTTGCGTAAACCATACTACTTTAAGGTCATACCCTGGCTGATAAAAAATTAAATTTACAGGGATATATGGGGCGAAGGTAAATAGTACCAGCTCAAATGTCTTGCTGGCCAATAGCTTCGGGTCGATGAGCCGGTAACAGTAAGGGCACTCAGTTGTCCTAGGGATGAGAACTCATACCTAAAGGCGGATGAATTAAAGAAACATTATCAACGGCATGTGGATGCAGAAGGCAAGGGAAACCACTGCATTAAAGACTGTAAGAGCATCCTTAGTACAATCGTACACAGCAATCATGAAGATGTTCAAAACGAAATATTTCGGAGTTAATAGTACCCCAATCGGATCTCCGGGGGGAACAGTGGCGGAAAAGTTTATGAAAGCAGCAGCAAACAGTTATGAAGATTGGAACGTCGAATGCAAGAAGTATGTTTGCATCAGGAAAACTAGACAACATTGTAAAGGAAATGTTGAGTCTAAATGTAGATATACTGGGAGTGAGTGATGTGAGATGGCCAAGAAGTGGCAGCCGTGGAGGCACATTTTATTATTCTGGGAATAGTGACCCGAAGTATGGAGTTGGAGTGATTTTAAATAAAGATTTTGCAGCCTCGGTTTTAAATTGTATATCTTACTCAGACAGATAGAGTCATGATGCTTCAACTTAAACCACATAGAGGAAATATGAACATTATAGAGACTATGCACCAACAGCGAATAAGGAGAGCGACCAAGTTGAAGATTTTTATGCTGAGCTTGATGATATCTTTAGAAGCATAAAGAGTAATAATATCATAGTAGTTATATGAGACTTCAACGCCAAAGTAGGCAAAGTGAAGGCCGAAGGACACACAGGGAGTTTTGGCCTGGGAGAAAGGAATAATAGGGGGAATCGACTGGTAGAGTTCTGTCAAGTTAGAGATCTCATGATAACAAATACCTTATTAAAACTACCAAACCGTAGATTATATACCTGGAAATCCCCAGCGGATAACCCAGGAAATACAGTTAGAAACCAAATAGACTACATCCTCATTAACAACCGCTACAAAAACGCAGTCAAAGCTGCAAAAACATACCCAGAGGCTGACATTAACTCCGACCTCAACCCATCTTAATTTAAAGATGAAAAAGATTACAAAACGTCTCAACAACTAGTTCAACTACATAGACCCAGAAATCCTTAAGAATCCTGAAATCCATTACACAGTTAAAAAAGAGACCAACGAATATATGAGGGACATCGAAGGAAGTCAGTGTGGAGGAAAAGTGGAAGCAAATTCAAATAGGGTTAGAAATAATAGCTAAAAAACATGCAATTAGAAAAAGAAAAAAGAAAAAGGATAACATCAAAAATTCTAGACTTTATGGAAGAGAGAAAAAAGGGTAAAGACAATAAAGATGAGTAAAAATCACTATATAAGGCAATACAGAGAAAAATTAAGGAAGCAAAAGAAGAATAGCTAGTAGCTCAATGTAAGGAAATAGAAGTAGTAAAAAGGAAATTTGATAGCTTTCACATGCACAAAAGGATAAAGGAAATGGCTGGATGCAATATGGTCAAGGCAGCTAGTAATATTATTAAGGATGCAAATGGACGTATAATAACTGACGTGGAGGACAAATTTGAAAGGTGGAAAGTATACCTCTCATGACTCTTCGATGATGGAAAACCTCCAAAACCAGATTTAGAATCAAGCAATATGCACCTAAAAATATTAAGAGCACAAACTCTGGAAACTATGAAATCCGGGAAAGCTGCTGGTCCTGATCAGATACCCATAAAGCTTATCAAACTCTTTGATGATGATGTGATTGATATCCCTCTGAACCTTTTTAACCGCATTTATGATAAGGGAGAAATTCCAAAACAACGGCTAACATCCACTTTTGTGCTCGTACCCAAGAAACCAAATCTAAGAGAATGCTCAGATTACTGTACCATCGCACTTATGTGTCACACTTTAAAGTTGTTCTTGAAGATCATCCACAAAAGAATTTACAGAAGACTCCAGAAAGACATAAGCAACACACAATTTGGATTCCGCGAAGGACTTGAAACACGAGAAGCGCTTTTCGGGATTAACGTTACCAACTGAAGAAATAGAGATTCGACGCTTCAGTTTAACCTATATAGCGGAATTGGAAACCTTAGAAGACGAGTCAGTGGGAATAGTTATAAATGGAGAAGTGATTAATAATATGAGATATGCTGATGACACTGTCTTGTCAACTAGCAATCTTGAAGACACGCAGCATCTTTTGAAAAAATTGAATGAGCGAAGTAATGAATACAGACTAAAAACTGACTTTAAGAAAACCAAGTTGATGGTAGTTACAAAGTTCCCACAGAACCTGAACCATGTGAATCTGACGGTGGCAAACACCACCATAGAGAATGTGCCGACATATAAATATTTAGGAACTTGGGTAGAACAAACAAGAGAGATAAGAACAAGGATAGAGATAGCCAGAAGAACATTTAAAGATATGAAAAATGTATTTACGAGTCGGGATATAAACATGGAACTTAGAATGAGGATGCTTCGATGTTACGTTTTTTTCCGCGCTTTTGTATGGAGTTGATGTAGATTTAAGAGGCTCCAGTAAAACATATAGGATCTTAAATTAGGGTTTATTGGCATAAAAGGGGAATAAATGATAGAACTATTTACAAACGTATTCCCGACAATAATAAAAATAGACAGCAACAACTAGGTTATAGTACAATAGTACAACTCTCTGTTGGCCTTTTTCTTTCGAAAATTCAGCCAGAAAATACCCCTATCCAGACTTAGCAAGAGGTAGAGCGACCCTTCTACATTGGTTACACCTTGGTGGATAGAGATACTATTTTTGGGGCTACCAGTATGTCGAGTATGCACTCCTGGGGCCCCGACTTGTACATGCACGGCTTGTTTTAAGGTTCGAATACCACCGGCTGGACATTCACACACATTTAAATCTTGTACATGCACGGGGCTCTAACCCCCGGCTTGACGTCCGAATCCTATTCGGGGAATCTACACAGTCCCTGAAAGCCCCATGTGCCCCCAAACTACCATATATGTATATGAAGCTGGAACAAAATGGCCGATACCCGACACGTGCACACTCGACCGAAGACGAATCCGAAGTCAACAACTAGGTTATGTATAGGTTAAGGTGCGTATAAACTTATGGTGTTGCTACACTGCACTGTTGCTACATAAGAATTGTTGATATATCAACACGACCCCTCAATTCTTATATCTAAAAATTAAATTACTAAACACAAGTAAAAACCACAAAAATTGAAATTCTACAAAACAACTCATAATCGACAAATTATAAGTCTTTACTTAATCTTTTGATCTACTCAATTTGCACAAACGTTTAATTTATCACGAAAATACTTAAACTTCAGTGCAGCCAAAAATTTAGTAAAAATGTCCGCAACCTGATCATGTATTGGCACATAAAATAATTTCATTTTGTTATCACTAACACATTGTCTTACGAAATGATGTTTAACATCAATATGTTTGCTGCGCTTGGTCTCTAGTGGATTTTACATTTTTATGCAGCTTTGATTGTCTTCAAACACATTGAAAGGAAAAACATTTTCATTTAATATTTCAGAAAGTAATTGCCCAATAAATAAACATTCTGTTGTACAGTCTACTAAGGCTATATACTCAGCTTCTGAACTACTGATTTACAGAAAACGAAGTTATTATAAGTTTTAATACCAAAACCTGAAATGCTTTTTCTGTCATTTTGATCATTAGCATAATCAGCATCTGCAAATGCACTAATTGTATTGTTATCATGAGTCATTGACTTTTCAAACTTTATACCAAAATTTTCAGTAGACTTTAAAGTCCTTAAAACATTTTTTAAGTAAGTCCAATGCTCATGTGTATAACAATTTTGATATCTACTAAAAAAGTATATCGCATAACTTAAATCTGGCCTAGTTACTAACATAACATACATTACAAAACCGATAAGTTCCCTGTAAGGTAAATTCAAATTCTCAAAATTTGACACATCATTGATTTTTAAGTTCAATCTTGGTTGTATTGGAATACTAGAAATTATACATTCCATCATATTGAATTTCTTTAAAATTTTTGTATGAGATATTTTTGACTAAAAAACAACTGATCTTTTGATTTTTCAATAACTAATCCAAGAAAAGTTAAAACAAAATTTTCTTGACATTTATTTGACAAATCATACATCTCAAATTTTAATATTAACTTTTGCTTAAAAGATTGCAATTCCTGATCACACTTGCTAAACAAAATAATGTCATCAACATGAACAAGCAAATAAATATTTTCATTATAATAAAGGCAAGGATCAGATTGAGATCTTTTAAATCCCAAGTCCAATAAGTGAGTGTGCAATTTTTGATGCCAGCACTTGGGTGCCTCTCTCAAACCATAAAGTGATTTAATAAGCTTACAATTTACCTCCGCACCATCTGGTATTTCCATAAAAAATGGCTGTGGCAAGTCACCGTTCAAAAATGCACATTTCACATCTAGTTGACTTACAACTAAATAATTTTCAATACATAGAGATAACAGTACTCGAACAGATAGCTGGCGAATACACTGCAATGCCATAACACTCACTTTGTTGATAACCGCGAGCGAGTCTAGCTTTCTTCACCACTTCACCATTAGACACTTTTTGTCTAAACACCCACCCTGAGTTAGTTTGGATTATTGTCTTTACTCCAGCTGGTCGTTCAATCACCTTCCATGTTCCAGACTTATTCAAAGAATCCAGTTCACTTTAAATAGCTGTCTCCCATCCATTTCCCATATAAACTGCTTCTGAGTAAGTCTGAGGTACATCAGGCTCCAGACTTCCTACAAACAATGCTGCCATGAGACTATCATCCATTTCATAGTCTCTGAACTTCTCAGGTACTCTGGTCTGCCTCTTTGGTCTATCTACATGGTCACTATCACCAACAACCCGTTCACTGCCCGGATCATTGTTACCAGAGTCATCACTTCCAGCATCAGAATGAAATTCTTCATTTTCTGTGTCACTACTAGCGTTATCCACACTATGGTAATATAGGCAACCATCTTTTCTAACTTCTTGTCCACTTGATCAAACATTTTTGTCTCATCGAAGACAACATTTCTTGCTGAGACAATCTTTTGTGTCATAGGGTTCCATAAACGGTATCCATTATCTGTGTACCCTACTAAAAACATCTTTTGACGCCTCGGCTCTAGTTTGCCTTTTCGATCCTCAACAGGAATATGCACATAAGATGTACAGCCAAAAATTTTATTCTTGTTTAAGTTAGGTCTCTGGTCATACCACAATTCTACAGGAGTTCTATTTACTGGTATAGTAGAGCTAGGTGTACGATTAGGTACGGTAAGCTGAAGTAGATACAGCTTCTTCCCAGAAAACTTTCTCCATCCCGGCATCAAAGATAAGGCATCTTGCTTTATCCAACAGGGTCCTATTATACCTTTCTGCCACACTATTCTGTTCTGGGGTGCGTGGAATGGTATACTGCATCATAATCCCTTTTTGCTTGCACCAGTTCTTCATTTGGTGAGACACATATTCACCACCACTATCACACCTTAATCGTCGTGGCAAAATTTTAAATTTGGTTTCCACAAGTGATAAATACTATTTAAACTTGTCATACACCTCATTTTTATGATGCATAAAATAAATTATACCAAAATGTGAAAAGTGGTCAATAAATGTAATAAAGTATTTCATACCACCATGATTCTCTGGATTTATCAGCCCGCAAACATCACTGGAAATGCATTCCAACAATTTCTTTGCTTTTCTTTCACTAGACAAATTCTGAAATAGCTTACGAGTCTGCTTACCCTGAAGACATATTTCACATACTTTGGATGAACGATAGTACATTGAATGGCCCATTCTCCCCTGCCATAAATCCGATTCATGAATTTGGGTCACATTACCGCATTACTTGTACTTGTAGATATCATCAACTTCAACATGTACAAACCACATTTCACCTGACATCAACACATCATCATTGATTTAGTTTACATATATTTTTCCATCTTGAAAAACAATTTTTAAACCACTTGACTCAATTTTCTTGACTGACAATAAATTGTGAGTTAAGTTTTTGCAAACAAGAACATTATCCAATCGAACCTTCAAACCATTGACTGATTCTAATTGTAAAACTCCTTCTGCATGAGCCTTTACATATTGACCTTCCTTGGCTATTTTAATTTTATAGTTTACTTGATGTTTTGATAATAAATACTTCTCATACTGTTCACTGATGAGATGGTTGGTGCATCCAGAGTCAACAAGAAATTTTATTATGTTTTCACAACACTCCACCTTTTGGTTAGACAAACATGAAATAAAAGCTACCTCATCTCCCTGTTTTGACAGATTAGCTTGCTTCTTGCTTTCCCGAGTACATTCCTTGTTTTTGTTTGGACAGTCTGACTTTTTGTGTCCCTTCTGTCCACAACCGTAGCACTTAAAAGGAAATTTTGAGGGAAATTTCTTCTGCTGCTGCTCTCAGTTTTATCCTCTGTCTTATGTCTCAGCTCCTCCACAAACAACTTACTCTTGACAAAATCCAATGTCACACAGTTGTTCTCTTGAGAAAATAGAATGTTTATTGCAGTAACAACGCTCTGGTACTGAGGTTCTGAAATAGATGCCAATAGCTGTGAAATTACCTCAGAGTCATCTATTTTTCCTCCTGCATTTTTTAATTCAGCCACTGTGTTTTCAAATTCAACAATATACAAGCTTAAAGACTCTTTATTGGTGTATTTCATATTTCTTAACTTACGTTGCAATTGAACTTGTGAGGCCACACCAACTATTTGGTGCGTTTGGGACAAGGTATCCATGATTTCTTTTGCTGTCGACTTTGATTTAATCATCTCCAGAATATTATCTCCCACACACTGTACAAATAGATTTCTTGCACGAAGGTCCTTCTTTTTCCAAGAAATCAACGCACCCGACTGACACTAAGAACATCATGGTGCTCCAACAGCAATTTCATGCGAAAGTCCCAGTTTCCAAAACCAGTACCGTCAAACTGTTTAACCGTTATGGTATTTCCCGTAATTCCCGTGGACATTTTCACGTTTTTACTTGGTGTTTTTGACTACACACTTCACGAACTCGACTTTTCAAATACCGCTCTTTTTGACCGCCAAAACGAAAAATCTTTTCTTTTGAAGATCACCACCGCCCGTTTCACTACTTTCCGAGCGACAAACGCTCTGGGCCCATAACCTGTAGATTTAAGAGCCTCCAGTAAAACACATAGGATCTTAAATTAGGGTTTACTGGCATAAAAGGGATATAAATGATAGGACTATTAACAAACGTGGTCCCGACAATAATAAAAATAGACAACATCAACAACTAGGTTATGTATAGATTAAGGTACGTATACACTTATGGTGTTGCTACACTGCACTGTTGCTACATAAGAATTATTAATATATCAACAGCTGAGACTTGGACTCTCAAGAAAAACCACCTGGACGAACAATTCCGACCAAACAGACATGTTCAAAATTAAATTATCTTTTAAATTTCGCAGACCATGCATCGATATTTCTATTCACTCGCAAAATATTTGACTTCAAAACTGGGTAAAAATGGCGCTGAAATAAATAGCGCGTAAAAAATAGCATGCGGAAAAAATAGCGCAAGGAGAAATCACGCATGAAAAAATAGCGCAATGAAAAAATAGTGTGAAAGGTAGGTAGGAAAAGCGTCTAAAAATAAAATATTTTCCGGCAGATTGATCAGAAATTTTGACATATTAAAATTTTGAATGTCAAATTCAGGATCAAATTTGGTAGCCAACGTTTTTTTTATATAAAAAACATAAATGTTAATAGCAAAAAATCCATACCAGACAGGCATGTTTAGAATTAAATTATCTTTTAAATTCCACAAATCGTGCATTGATATTTCTATTCACTCGTAAAATATTTGACTTCAAATTTTCAGGGGAAAAAATAGCGCTGAAATAAATAGAGCGTAAAAAATCGCGTGCGGAAAAAAAACGCAAAGAAAAATCACGCATAAAAAGTAGCGTAAAGAAAACATAGGGCGAAAAGTCGGTAGGAAAAGCGTCTAAAAAAATAAGTATTTTCCTGCAGATTGATCTCAAGATTGAATCCAAACTAAGCATTATTGGCTAGATTAAATGTGTGGTTAGCATTAAGCTAACCACGATTAACTCAAATAATACCATAGAAAGATATAGCGCACCTAAAAAATATTGCTCAGAAAAATAGCACGTGGGAAAAATACGGCGAAAAGGAGGAAATTTTTTTTGACATTTTTGTTCAACAATTTTAAAGAGAAAGTCAAATTGACGCTCGAATATTTTAACTATTGTTTTACATTTACAAAAACATAAATAAAAATAAGATAAATAATGCAGGCACTAACTCAAAGTAGCCACTAGCTAAATTAAAACCCGCCAATCGCACTTTAAGTCAGTTAATGGTCACTAGATTAAATACATGAAGCTCGCTTTGATAATTTAAATAGTGGTTAGTTTAGGTTAGTAGCTGCAGTATTTCTAAAAAATTCAGTCCTCAATTTGTCTTTTTCCTTTAGTTTTGGTGAGATTGGATAACTTCGAGTTAGTTTGCATGATAAAATCTATATACCTAGATCGATTAATATCATTTCAACTAAAGTAATTGGGCCTATGATTTAACAATAAAGATGAGCTTTATTAACCAGGATTAACCCAATGCGACCTAGTCATCGTACAGCTTATAAGTTTTGGGAGATTTACGGTTTATCACTGAGTCTCAATAAGATTTGTGAGAGTTAACAAAGCGCTTTTTTCCACACCCTGTTTTTTCCCATTCGGTATTTTATCCATGCGCTAATTTTTTCATGCAGTATTAATTAAGTGCGCTATTTCTTCTTTCGCTATTTTTTTCCAGTGCCATCAAAAATCAATTATATTTTTTAAGTTATCTTCTGGGATAAGTTAGGGTGCTAATCCAAACTTAATTTAAGAATTCCAAATTTGAAGTTTCAGTTGTATTGATACATAAAAATATTAACACCTAAATGCAACAAAGCCGTCATGAATAATAATTAATTATCCATTATCATCTAACCTGGTTGTATCTTAATGAACAGCTGGAAGGTTAAATATTGGATATGTATGTTTATTTAGAACAAAATATCCATAAAAATTGCTATTATATTTACAATATCTTTCCGGTTTTCTGCATCCTGGAAGGGACTCCAAGCGAATATTACCTTAATTAATAATTAAACAGTCAATACGCTGGATACCAGTGGCTCAATTAATATACACCAAAGCACCTACATAGTCTAAAATTTATCATAATTTTAATTCACCTTATAACAATAACAAATATTATTTCGCAAAATAAATTATATTGTACATATTTTTGCATACATTATAAATTCCAATTACACTTTAATGAATAGATTAGCCCGTGCACACATTATAATACACAATGTTTTTTGCAGGCATGGGTAATACAACAATACGAAAATTGTATCTGGATCATAACTTGCTGGAAACGTGGAACGAGGCGTTATCCATGAATATAAATGAACTGGAAATTAGCTTCAACAACATTAAATATATATGTGGCGATTTACATACGACTATTAAAAATAATAGTTTGGCCAATTTTATAGGAAATCCATATGACTGCGACTGTTTGAAGGCAATTAAAACAATTGGGGATCAGCGTGGAGATTATTCTGATTGGTTCATGGAAGAGTATTTGAAGTGTAGAGAGGACAGAAAATCGAAGGGTCTGAATAAAAAGCGCCCCACGCTTGAGAACTTCAAGATATTTAGTTCCCCTTGATGTTTAAAGTTATGTCTGGTAACGATGCATATCAAAAGATAGTGGACTTTAATTAAAATAATTTTAAAAACTTTCATATTGCATTTTATTGCTCGGGGCGATATAAAACTGAATTGCACAGTCTTCCCCTAATATACATAAGATTATTATAAATGATTACCTTGATTGCTCAATACCAAGCTGGCAGGTGGTGTAAATTTTAGTCAAACAAATATCAGATACAAATACCTTTTACAATTATTACAATTGATATAAAATGTAGCAAACCATTTAGATCGATAGTTTGTTTATAATAATTAAACTAACTAAAAATACCAAATATATAGGGGAGGGTGTTGTATTCTGGCTCATATTTTAATTTATCGTTATAACTTTGAACTGAATTCTCTAATTGCAGTTGTTTTGAACTATTTGTTAACGAGAATATCTTAAACATAAATTCAAAATTTACGAAAATTAAAACAGAATCCTCAGATAAAGATGAGTAATCAGTAGACCAATTTAATTAAGGAAAATAGAGGAGGAGCTAAAACAGAAACAAAAATATATAACAGAGTTGATGAGAAAAATTATATAATAGCATACATTGTTAAATCGAGAATAGAAGATGGTATAGTTGAATAAGCAGGTCTTATTAAACTAAATAAAAATTATGTGCCTCAACTGAAGTGAAGTTACTTGATAGGAAAACACACAATATTCTTGGAACAAGTACACAATCACACAAACCCAATCATAAACACACAATTCAGCAGAATAACGCATCCAAACAAAACATTACACAAAAACTTACTACTCCCACCCGAACTATAACACACTAGCATGCACACGTATTATAAAATCAAAAACCCGAAAAAAAATAATATCAATATCATCCTTAATTTCCAAAATTTAAAAATTTTCAAAACTCTCTTTCAAAATTTCTCAAAAAGGTTCGTTCTTTTCATAAATTTCAAATTAACAATGACAATTTCAAAATTTTTCTCAATTTTTTTTTTTAAAATGGTAAATTTCAAATTCCAAAACTTTCACAAGAATGATTTTAATAACAGCTGGGGACGAGAACATCGCTGATGCCCTAGGCCGAGTTCCGGCCTAAAAACGGGGGGTGAACAGGATTCAAAGGACTGCATGGGATAGGTCGCCGTATGGGCTCCATGCGTAGAAGTAGGGTCAGGGGGTAACCCCGCGTCTCGTGCGCAGTCCTTCCTGGGGTGATTGATATGGACTTGTAAAGAAATCTGCAAAATCTAAATCAATCAGTGTCGCATAGGTGTCTTCAGCAATTCTCTTGTCTGCTCAAACGCAAAAACTAAAAATCTCGATCCTTCACCAACGGCTTCAAAGCGTTCCTTCCTCACTACGTTCTTTCAAACACCAGAACACACATCAAGACGAAACAGATCCAAGGACATCGCGACAAGAAGAATCAAGAACAGAGCAAGAGTGCACGCCGCACTAGCTCGATGCGAAAACACCATATATGAAGTGAAGATTAGGAATTTAGTTTGTATTTTTTGTTTGAAGCTTTTTTTTTCGAAACCGGGGGCTAGCGAGACTTTTCTTTTAAAACCTAATTTTTGCTTTTTTTCAACTTTCTTTTCACAAAGCATTTTTTTTCTTTCAATTTTTGCCATCCCTGACCTCGTAGCTCCATTCCTTCGCCTTTTTTCGCCAAAAACCGCGTTTCTCTAACTTTTTTTTTATTAATTTTTTTCTTATTTCCTTTTTGAGCTCAATTCTTCTCCCACTTTTTCGAAACTTTTGGATATGCGGGGGGGGGGGGGATATAATTCCCTCATCACTATTGACCCCTTGATCATTCCATTTCAGATTTTCGATCCACGGCTTCGTTGCAGAAAAATCGGCAAAAAACGGTTTTTTCCCCAAAATCCCTGCTTAATTAGAGCCCGGGTCCCCCCCTATAATTTCGACCCCGTAGCTCTTCCCGTTCTTTCGAAGTGAATTATTTTAGTTTTGTCTTCTCCTTGCCGAACGGAAGGGGGGAGGAGTGTACGGGGGTTCAGTTTTCGTCCAGGATCCTCATTTTACCTTGGCTACATGTCCTGAAAATTTTAGCTCTCTAGCTATACTAGAGCATGCTTCATTAAAGTGTTTCACTTTGATTTCCGTTTTATTTTTCCGGACTTACTACCCTCGCTAAAGAAGTTTCAGTCAAAAAGAAAAAGAAACTCAGAACAGAAAAGAAATAGAAACCCAGAACAGGAACACTAAAGATACATAGACATAGAAGAAAGCTACATTATTTATAACATGATCAGTTGAAATGAGAATAAAAAGAAATTGAAACGAAAAATGAAACACTACATAAAACAATGAAATGAGACAATAAGATGCAAAAAGGTAATAGAGAAATATACAAACATAACAAACTCAAACCAAAAAACAAATTGTTCGCTAACATGAACAGCTAAAGCAAAAATTCAAAATTAATCTAAATAATAAATAAATAAGCTCGAGATGAAACAATTTGCTGAAGAAAATGCTATAACGAAAAGAACAAGCTGGACATACAATGATGAATTGAGTAAATAAAAAAGAAATGGTGTTGTTATATCCAGAATTCAATAGACTCAATAGCCAAATAAATAACTTAGAAAGACGGCAGAGACAAAATAATAAAATAATAAAAAAATTAAATAAAAGGATATAAAAAATAAGTGAAGAGTTGATAATAATAGAAAGAAGCTAGAAAGAAGCAAGCTAGACGAAAAAGTATAAAAAACGCAAAATATTGAAAAGGGAACTAGGAGGGTAAGCATGACTCAATAAACATTGAGAAAAAAACATGCAAGGAGCAGAATAAAGACAATATATTTGTAATGTGATCTGACGAACGTTAACATATTGCATCGATGACATAAAATGCGAGTTGAATGAGTAACCGAATATGCATGTCAGAAAGATATCAAAACCAAATTATTTTTAAACAATAATATGAGGAAATATAAATAGAAAAATAAGGACCATACATATGTATGCTAATAAATAGAAGAAAGGGGTTCACCAATAAAATATAAATATTAGAGATACCAGGGCCCTACAATCTCAAAATAAAACGCGGGAATGAATTGTTTACTAACAGAAAGAACTTAAACAAAAATTCAAAATTAATCTAATAGACGGAGCAATTTGCTGAAGAAAATGCTATAATGAGAATCGCAAGCTGCATGACCCAAACTAATAAATATATATTAAGGACATAGAATGATGAATTGCGAATAATAAAAGGAACAATTGTTATATTCAGGATTCAATAAACTCAAAAGACAAATATCGTAGAAAGACGACAAAGGCAAAATAATAAAATAATTAAAAATTAAAATGGAAATAGATATAAAAAATGACTGATGAGTTGATACTAATGAAAAAAAGGATAAAAAGCAAGCTAGACGAGAAAAAATATATATAAAAAACGCAAGAAATTGAAAAAGGAACTAGAAGGATAAGCATGACTCAATAAAATTGAGAAAAACATACGAGGAAGAGAATAAAGACAATATTTTTATAATATGATCTGAAGAAGGTTTATATATTGCACCGATGACATAAGATACGAGCTGTATAATTAACCATCAAATTTTCATGCGAGAAAGATAACTAAGCCAAATTATTTGAAACATAAAAAGTTTAAACAACAATATGAAGAAATATAAATAGAAATATGAAATCCAGACAAATATGTTAATAAATAGAAGAAAAGGGAGAGTTGACAAGCCCTATTCGAGATATTAGGGCCCAACAAACTCAAACCAAAAAGCGAGAAAGAAGCTAATTGTTTCCTAACAGAAACAGCTTAAACAAAAATTCAAAATTAATTTAATAGATGAAAAAATTTGCTGAAGAAAATGCTATAGAGAGAAGAGCAAGCTGCATGACCCAAACTAATAAATGTATACAAGGACATACATTGATGAATTGCGAATATAAAAAAGAACTAGTGTTATAGTCAGGATTCAATAAACTCAAAAGACAAATATCTTAGAAAGACGACAAATACAAAGTAATAAAATAATAAAAAATTTAAATGGAAAAGATATGAAAAACGAGTGAAGAGGATCAATATTCGAATGCATTTTAACACGTTTATCTTGGAAACAATTCATAAGTTTCTGTTAACAAAAATCTACAATACCTCATGGTAGCATGGACCCGATATCGTGTACCTTAAACTATGCATGAAAAATGCGAAAATAGAAAATATTTGTAAGTGAAGGAAATACAAGAAGATATAAAAATACTATGAAATACTAAAATGTATAAACTATTAAGTAAAAATCATCCTGTCCTATGTTTAAACTTGAACTTGGAAAATATTATATAAGTATTACAGATAAATTATAAACAACGCCAGCGATCAACGGAAGCAATTATTATAAGCCTTAAACGTGCAACGATCAGCAAATTTTAGTATAAGAGAAGTTTTGAATCAGAGATCAGAGATGAGTATCGATAAAGAACTAGTAATGGAGAAACAGATATTTACATTAAGTACACTCGAGGGGTCCCTTCTATGGTCTCAAAGAAAACTAGATAAAATCTATACAAAATCACAAAAACCCATTGAATACTCAACCTATTATCAAAATGTAAGGGGTTTGCGTACTAAACTGAATTATCTCCTGGCGATGATATTTTTAATGATATTTTAGTATTCACTCAGGCTTGGCAAAACAATGGTTTTTGCAATGGTGAACTGAATCTCTTCAATTATAATGTATACCGTAAGGACCGGTGTTGTGACACTAGTGCTAGAGAGAGGGGCGGAAAGGTCTTCATCGCTGTCCGAAAGGGTATAGCTAGTAGAGTCCTCGATGTGCCAGGAAATATCTAGCAATTATATATTGTGATTGATCTTGGAAATGGAAACATTATTCTAGGAGCAATTTTATTTGCCTCCAAGGTCCAGTGCTGCTTCCTATAATACCTTCTGTCAAACACACAGTGTCTGATGCATCTGCAACTTCACCTTTTTATATATTGGGTGACTTCAGTCCTCCCCATGGAAGGTGGGAGTTAACCCATTTAAGCTCCACTGTTTGCGTACTATTTTGCAACTGTAATATGAGATACCCTTATGCGAATTCACTTCAGTAGCAATCATATCACAACCTACCACATCTATATATCTAAAATCTATGAAAAATTTTCTTGACTGAAAATTGACAAAAGTCCTGGTCCAGACGGCATTCCTTCAATTCTGCTGAAAAATTGCTGTTTCATATTATCCAGACCATTACTTCATATATTTAGTTTTCTCTTTCCACTGGAACTTTTCCTGATTTCTGGAAGTTGAGTTTCTTAACCCTTATAACTAAGTCGGGTGACAGATTTTTAACCACGAACTACCGACCCATTAGTATCTTGAGCGTTATCTCCATGGTATTTGAAAGCTTGGTATTCGACTTCTTATCACCCATTTTGGATGCTGCCTTGAATTATCATCAGTTTGGCTTTCGATCATCAAGGCCTACTGAAGGTTATCTTTTAACCCACGTAGCCTACGTGTCGGGCGCCTTGGAGAATGGCTGTCGGGTGGACACCTTCTACACTGATTTCTCGAAGGCGTTTGACACATGATATTTTGCTACATAAACTTGAAGTGCTTGGGGTTGACGCCCCTCTTCTACTGTGGCTTCATAACTACCTGTCTGAAAGAACACAAATAGTAAGGATTACAAGCTTTCGTTCTTATGAAATAAAGAACCGTTCTGTAATACCACAGGGGTCTGACTTGGGCACCATTTATTTAATGTCTTCATAAATGATATTGAAGAATGTTTTGCTCACAGCCAATTTCAACTCTTTGCTGGACGACCAGAAACTTAGCTCTGCGATTGTGACAAAATCCAGAACAATCTTAATAACTTGGCCGATTGGTGCCAGAGAAATGGATTGGAGTTGAACCCAGTCAAGTGCAAGTCCATTTCATTCTGTCGCGGGCGAAATCCAATTCAGCACCACTATGCAATCAATGGGGCGTTCCTGGAAAGCTTAAGTCAGATAAGAGATTTAGGTGTTACCCTCGATTTTTATGTAAATTTTATTTCACATATATCCTCTGTTATCAATAACGGCTTCCAAATGCTTGGTTTTATCAAGCACAACTGATTTTACTAATATTATTGCACTCAAGCGCCTCTATTGCGCTCTTGTTCTACCTCATTTAATATATTCCTCCTGTTTATAGTCACCTTTTTACGTCGTTCACAAGGAAAGTCTTTAACGTATACAGCATAAGTTCTTAAAATAGGCAGTTTTCAAAATGAACGTTTTATTTCAAGATGATGGGCGGATGCTGTATATCTTGGGAATGGCATCAGTCTCGGCTTGACATCAAAACAAAGATGTGTCACTGCTATATAATACACTGCACAACAGAGTGTCCATCTCAGATATATTACAAAAAGTAAAAATCCATTTCCCAATTTCTTCTCCAGGGCTTCTAGGCTGGAAATAATAATGTCATAATCAGATAGATTTGTTTTCTACACCTCCCATTTTCCATGGGCAGCTTAAGGGTGCCTTTTTATGATGGGCCAGTTGGCATGTTATTTTTACATTGTATGATTGTTATTGTTGTATTGTAGATTTATTCGTTTAGTAGTTGTGATATGTAGCTTGCGTTGAATTTAATGGATGCCTGATGTATTTAGGAATAATTGTAATTTGCTTAAATACGTATGTATTTTCTTGTAATTGGGTTTGTTGCCTATTGGTAAATAAATAAATAAATACATACAAATACTCAAGCTAATCATCAGTTCGACAGCCTTTGTTTCTCGCCCAATCCTGCTCAACCAATTCATGACAGCACACACGTGCGTTGTGTTCGGAGGGTCTTAACCTGCAACCCAATTCCTATAGAAACAGCCCGTAATCAAGCAACAATATAGGATCTAGCCAGGTCGAATCTTCAACCATCTAAAGTAGTGAGCCGTAGATAACAAATTGGCAACACGGGTGGCCATTTGATTTCAGTTCACGGCAAAAATGTAAATATTGTTTAATTTTAATTTAATATTAACATTTGATACAATTTACCATGCGTTTGGGCCACTGAACTTTGAGGCTATCCGAGCCTTAAAATCCAAGCGAAATGCGAAATGCACTGCAAGCAAGCTGTTTAATTACCAGACCTAGAGGAAATGTGTTAGATATTTCTATTAATTAAAGACACAGTAAACATTGCTGATGAACTAATTAGTATACAAAGCAGGAGTTCAGTTCCGGAGTTGGCACCACGTCTTGGTAATCAAATTTGGATAAAGTTTTGTTGGCCAACACCGTATCTCAGCTTTGCTATTTGATATGTACAACCGACCCGGCAAACTTGTCTGATTTATGTTTAATAAAAGGCAAATAGGGTTTAAATTTAATGAGTTTTTTTAGTTGCAATATCTTTGCAATGTTTGTTCCATCCTATTTTACAGTGGTGCCAACTTCATATTTAGTACACACTGCCATATATATTCTATATGACAGCTTAGTTGATGATGCTTCACCTGACAATGACGTGAAATTTAAATTTCTTCGATATCACATATTACCTTTGCCGAATAATTTAATATTAATTATAATTCTAATATTAATCAGTAAAATTATAATCTTGATAGATGCCGGACCCAAATCAGAGAGTAGTGTTCTTTGTTTGATGGTAGGCCGTAAATCACTAGAACTCCTTAGATTAATACTCTTAATGGATATTAGACCCAAATTAGAGAGCCTTCTTCGTCACATAGCAGATCTTAAGTTATTTGGTATTAATTTTTAATGCGATCGCTTTCCCGATATTACAACAATGGGAAACTTTAATCAATTATTCATGATACCCTCGATTTTTCGATTAATTTAATTACTTCAAGCACAAATAAATGTTATAGAATATTCAATGTATAATTATTTTCCAATAGTCTCATAATGGATGGGCTTTCACTTGTAGAAGCCTAACAGATTACTGATTAGTTACCTTGATAATTTTCTTAGACCCAATATATTCATCTCATGGTAACTTGGCCAAGAAAATAATTGTCACAGAACCAATTGTTAAAGCAATGGTGTTCATAGTATGTATGTATGTCCTTGGTAAAGTTAGCAAGAGATGAATATATTGGCCCCAAACTGCCAATCGATGTTTTTCAATGTTCAGTAAAAGTGTGTATAAGATTTTTGACAAGAATGTGCCAGATATCTAGAGCATATTCAAGTGGCTCTAAAGTATTTGCAAAGGCATCACCTCATTATTACAAGGCGCAATGACGTCGTGGCGAGATCCCGTCATTTTCGGAAGAATTAGTAATGATTTCAATAAATATAGAAAGTAGAGACTAACACGAACTGAAGAGGTTATGTTTGTAACTTCTTTGCCACCGTTTTTCACCAATTTTACGGTTTTCCATATTTACCTGGATATTGTCCATTCTTCATCTCCTTCAATTCTTAATTCCTGTCTTAGTAGTTAGTTGTATCTCTGAGTTTAAGTATTTTATTCTGACCTTTGGTTTTTTTTTGCTAATTCATTTGTGTGTTGTTTATCATTTGTCCATTCCCCTTTTCTCTTTTTTTCATTTTGCTTATTTCCAATTTTTCGTCTGGTAGTTCATGTTTATTTGTCATAGAGACCAAAGTTAAATATCCAATATTTTATCTTTATCATTTTTTACATCATCACGCTTCTCGTTTTAATTTTTATTATTTCCATTCTGTCTAATACTCGCCATACTTTTTCGAGTTGTGCTTTTTGTGTATTTCCTTTTCATCCGCCATTACTTTCTTTATGGTCTTGTTGCTTTCAGTATAATCTGTGAATTTTCTATTCCCTTCTCATTCCTTTATTTCTGAACTTTATATTTGCTGCTCAAATACAATTTTTTATTTTTTTTTATGTTTACTTTTCTAGCTGTTTCGTCGGCATGTTTACAATTTATTAGTCATAAACCAGAGTTGCTAATTTTATTTATTTCCATACTACCTGATGTTGATCGTTCTATCACTTCTTCGATGTGTGCTTCATGTTTGTAAAGAGAACAATAGCGGACGAAAGTGAAAAAACAAAAAGCAACATTAGAATAAAAGACCAAACAATCCAAAAGGAGATAGATGAAGATACAAATTAATAAATATGACAAATATGAATCGCCAGAGGAAATAGCAGGCACACTATTAAGGTGAAAATTAACAAATGAGAATAGGATAATTGAGCAATACAAATAAACTATATAAGTAAAACAAAGAGATTAACATAAGAATCAAATAAGAAATCCATAGAATATATCGAATAAAGATCAAGTGAATAATATCTTTATGAACTGGTTGACTTCAATGAACTTTATGGCCTTTCTATTTTCGACTTGTAGTGGTTCCTCTATTTTATTAATATTAATTAAATTTATTTATATTTATTCTGCTTAAGTATATTAATCTCATTTTATCGCCTTTTGTCTTGATGTTTCGTTTTCTTGCTATTTCGTCTGTAGGTTCATGACAATTTTTCAGCAAGATCGGAGTTTTAAATTTCTTCTCTATCATTTGTCTCTTCAACTCTCTCGTTCGTGATTTTGATTTAGTTAATTTTTTCGAATGTTGGTCTTTTGTGTGGTCCTTTCATTTATATGGTTTATTTTTATTGAACAATAATTATACTATTCTTACTTAGTTCTTTTTCGCCTTAATAATGTTCCTGCTATTTCATTTAGTGGTTAATTTTCTCTTTTATTGCAATGTTGCTTTTTATTTATTTTTTTCATTTTCATCCGCTATTGTTCTCTTTATGGTCTTGTTGACTTCTGTAAACTTTATGTTTTTTCTATTTTCGACTTTATTAGTTCCTTTTTTATTTAATATTAACAAAATTTATTTATATTTATTCTGCTCAAATATATTAATTTAATTTCATGGTCTTTTGTCTTGATGTTACGTTTTCTTGCTATTTCGTCTGAAGGTTCATAATTATTTTTCATAACGATCAGAATTCCAACATGAATTTGTCTCTTCATCTCTCTCATTTGTGATTTTGCGTTATTTAATTTTTTCTAATGTTGGTCGTTTTTTGTACCTATCCTACGGATTTTCTATTTTCATATTACATTATTATTATGATATTATTATTATATTATATTACATTACTTTCTTTTTTATTCGTCAGGCGTACCTATTCATGCTGATCAAATATAATTTTCCAATTTATTCGTTTTTGACTTAGTGTTTAGTTTTTGCTGTTTGTAATATTTCCTCTTGGTCATCTTTTTCGTTTTTTATTTTGCTTATATCCAATTTTGTAATTTTATGTCTATTTCGTTGTATGATCTCGTTAACTTTAGCAAATACTATGGATTTCCATTTCCGTATTAATTGCCTTCTTTTATTCATAAGGTGTAGTTTTTGTTGTTCAAGTTTGCTTTTTTCATGTCTTCTTTTTTAACTTAATATTTAGTTTTCTCCCTATTTTACCTGGCGGTTCATGTCATATTGCTATAAATACCTAAGGTAAATGTTTGTGAGATATTTAGCATTTCACTTTTATCATTTGACTTCATCTTTCTCGTTTTTGATTTTGCTTATTTTTGTCTGTTTCGTATTCCATCTGCTATTGTATTATTTTATGATCTTGTTGATTTCCGTATTTTATTAGTTCCTTTCTAATATTTGTAAGGTGTACCTACTGCGGTTAATAAAAGTTAGTTTTCTCGTTTCTTCGTTTATTACTTATTATACTATTTATATTACTGCTACTTCGTCTGGTGGTTCATGTGTTATTTTCATGAAGACCAGAATTAAATATTTGTAAGATTTCAACGTGTTATTTTTATAATTTGTCGCTTCATCTTTCTTGTTTACATCCATGATTTCTAACGTTGGCCGTTTCTTCTGCCATCTTCCCGATTTGTGCTTTTTATGCTTGTTCAAATTTATTTTTCTCATTTCTTTGTGTGACGCTATTGTTTACTTTTCTTGCTATTTCGTCTCATCGTTCATGTTTTATTCTCATCAAGACAAGTTAAATATTTGTAGATTTTTTAATATTTCATTTTTATCACTTTTCTCTTCATCTTTCTTGGTTCTGATTTTGCATATGTCTATTTTCCTTAATGATGGTCGTTCTGTCGTCACTTCAATGGGTGCTTCTTAGGTCTGTTTCGTTTTTCGTTTGCTATTTTATTGTTTTATAATCTTATCGACTTCATTGAAGTCCATAGATTTTTCATTTCCACACCAGATTAGTATCTTTCTTTTATTCGTTAGGTATACATATTGTTCAAATTTATTTTTCTCATTCTTTCTTTATAATTAATTGTTTAATTTTCTTCCTGTTTTGCCTGGTGGCATATAATTTATTGTCATAAAAACCTGAGTTATATATTTGAAAAATTCTTAACATTTGATTTTTATCGTTCGTCTTTTCATGTTTCTCTTTTTTTGATTTTGTTTATGTCTATTTTGCTAATGATGGTCGTTCCATCGTCTTTTCAATTTGTACTTCTTATGTCCGTTTCGTTTCTCGTGTAATATTGTATTGTTTTATGATTTTGTTGACTTTAGTGCAGTATATTTCCAGATGCTATCAGTGTATTCGTAAGGTGTACATATTGATGTTCTTAGTAGAGAGACATGGTACGTTCTGGGGCCACCGCCGCGGTGGAGGTGCGCAGTGACCAAAATCCCACGAGGGCAGCGCCATATTTAAGGGCGTGGCACCTGACAAACGACAGATGACAGATGACATTTGACATTTGAAGTTTGTCAGTGGAAGGATGACAAATGACAAATCGCAGTGGTAAAAATCGCCGACTTGAGCCATGCTATGTTTAGGAGCGTGGCACATGACAGATAACAGATGACAACTGGCAGTTGAGCGTTGATCGCAGTGCAAAAATCGTCGACTTGAGCTATGCTATTTTTAAGGGCGTGGCACCTGACAGATGACAGATGACAACTGGCAGTTGACGGTTGACAAACATCGCCAACCTGGGCTATAGCATATTTAAAGGCGTGGCGCCAGAGCATGATAGATGACAATTGACAGACGACAGACGACATATGATAGCTGACAACTGACATGTGCAGCGGCAAACACCGCCGACTTGGGCTATGGCATATTTAAGGGTGCAGTACCCGGCACCGCGTCGGTCTCGGCGAGCCCCACTGTCGACGATTTCCGGTTCCGGCACCAATCCTTGTGAGCGGGGGCCGCCTTAAATCACCAGCTGTGACGTCATCATCAAGATTTAGGCCACAGGGCCCGGATCCCGGCACTGCAGCGATCTCCGCACGCCTCACAATCGTAGATTTTGGCCCCAGCCATCAATTCCCGGAAATGATATCAACCACAACGTCTTCCTGTTTATGGTTTATTAAATAAATGGTATCAGCCACAACAGCTTCCTCTTTATGACTTATTAAATAAATGATGTCAACCACAGCAGCTTCCTGTTTATGTCAATCCATTATGCCTGCGTCCACTAATCATAACCTAAAAAATCTACTTTATATTTAACCTTAAAACTTATTCGGTGGGCTTCGGCTAAACTCGATAAACTGCGGAAAACTCATACAGATGAGTGATCATAAATATTAGTTATTAGTATGATCGAAGAATATCTTCCGAAAAGCGTATGTTTTTTGTCTAAATCATTACTCAAAGACATCTTAACCATATTTTTTGTTAAATATGTATTTATTATAGAGATCGTTATCAGCCGGGATGCCGATGGCACTTTTGCTGCTATGTGCGCACATCTAACTGTTATAGTTTTCGAGAAAAACGAATTCCCGTGTACTACGCAGGGGCCAAAATGGGCACTAATTAAAAATCGCTGCAAATATATTGAGTTTTATATCAAATTGAAGGGAATTTTGCAAGTAATCAGAAAATCGACACTAAATTTTGGTATAATGTGTCAGAAAAGAGTTATAGTGACTAATGGGCGCCAATTCAAAATCGCGATTCGTTCCACCTCGGAAAGGCTCGGACGGGTTCGCTGATGGAGTCCTCGCCGCAGAATAAATATGAGTAGCACTTCTTCGTTTTTGACTTAATGTTTAGTTTTCTTGCTATTTCGTCTGCTGACTGAAATATGAGATTTCATCTTTATCATTTTAATCATTACGTTTAACGTTGGTGATATTTTTAGATAATTTGGGAGTTTTCATTTATTCCAATGTTCTCTCGCTTTTTTATTTGCATTTGCTGCTTGTTTCGCTATTGTTTTTTATGATTTTGTTAACTTAGGTAATGTCTGTGTATTTCCTTTTTTTCTCCTTCCCTTTCGTCTCTTTATTTTTTTTATTAGATCTTTTGTTGTTGTTCAAATATATTCTCTCCTGAAAAGGGCTACACAAAAAAAATAAAAATAAAACGTCGCCCTTGTTCCAGGTTTTCAAGGTCATTAGAGAAAGCCTCGTGCTGTCGAGCTAACAGTTACTATGGTTGGGAAGAGCTGAAAAAAAAAGAAAAACAATAGCTGCTTAGATTAATAACTGCGTCAGGGATTGCGCCACTAAGTTTGACGTTAAATTTTCTATTTTTCATTACTACTGTTCGATTTTTTAACTTTGAATGAGTGTAAAAAACAAAGCAAATAAAACCTACAATAATTGCAAAATACCCGAAACTGCACTATTTTGCATCAAAATTAGAAATTCGCTTTGGAATAAATTATAAAGGAAGTAATGTATGACGACACGGCGCTATGGCATTTTTACAAATCAAAGTGGTGCCTTTTATGTTCGGCAACGCGACGCGACGGTGAATTTCGAGAGGGTCGATATCGGAAAAGCGACAAAAAGAATACAATTTTCCGAACAGCGAGCAATTAATTTTCACGTCTGTAAAAGACTAAAATATGTTTCTGCTGGAAAGTAAAAATGCCACGACAAGTTTGCAGTAAAGAAGAGTTCGCTTTTATTTGGTCTATTCAAAACAATACAGTTTTGATAGGGAAAATTTGTGCATAATGTGGTAGTAGTTTAATATGTCAGAATAAGCTTAGTATTCACTACGTGTAGCTGATGGGTCAGGATCGCGCAAATGCTTGAACATTAACAATCTTATATATGTAATATCATTGTTGAAATATGAGAGCCCGCAAATGTTGCATTATTAATTGTAATTGTTCAATGGCTGTGTTCTGTAAAAAATTACTTGCAAAACGTCGACGTTTAAAGTAAAATTTTACCTCTAAATCGCCCATAAAATCAGCAGAAACCGATGCTTCGCATTTGGAAAATATCCAAATTCTCCCATCACGGCATATTTTCCCGTCTTCAAATCGTTTCAGGCAAATATATCCTCAAAAACTAAAGGCATTGATATTCTAAAAGTAATATTTTACTGCTATCTACCATAAAATCTACAAGAAACTGTTTTTAATCGCCGATTTTGACCCATTTTCCCGGCTTCAAACCATTTTTAATGATATTTCAGGCAATTAAATGTATGAGTCTGCATATTATTATTTTAACCTAAACCGTCATGTTAAAAAGCGTTACGGACGGAGATGTTGCTATCGATCAGAAAAAATGGCGGAAACCCAGAGTGAAAAAAGTGAGAAACTGTGCTTTCACTGTCAAAAACCTACAAGAAACTTTATAAAGTGAGGTAATTGTGAAAAATACCACCATTCTGCCTGTCTCATTCAGTCAGCGACCCTAAAATCGGCCAAGTGTCGGCATGTGCCTGAGTATGCCTGTGAACAGTCCTGGAACAGAGAAAAGGACCTCTGTGGGATAATAATCAACTTTCTAGAAGATAAAAATGCCATTCTGCAAGAAAATAACCGCCTGATTCATGTAGAAAACGAAAGGTTAGCCAATGAATTAAAATTATTAAAAAGCGAGGTTAAACATCCCGAAAATATCGCGCCAAAACTCTCAAATGTCATTCGCGGTGGCTCCGAACCAGAAAAAGAAGATGACCACGATTCTGGTGACAGCAATGACACTGTTAGGGATAATGGAAATCATGATAAAATGAATGAACAAGATGGAAATCATGACAATGAGAATACGTCAACAAACCACTTCATAATGCCAAAAAGAAGAGGCTGGCATCGACTCAAACCTAACCTAAAAATTAATCACCAAAATCAAAACGAAAACAGCGATAGGGAACGTACGATTGGAAATATCCGAAAACAATTGGAAACTCCGATTACAGAGAAGTAGGAAAAACAGAAAAATCGCTACAAACGCAGCAAATGGGGAACTTGAATCTTCCAAGCCACAAGATACGCCAAGAAAAATATGGCTATTCCTTTCTCGAATAAAACTCTCCATCAGTGAACAGACTGTACAACAGTATATTGCCAAAAAGACCAACACACACGAGAGTGATGTAAAAGTTAAATTGTGTGAGGTCAAAAACACTAACAGAAGACACCAGAGCTTTAGGGTGGGTGTAAATCCAGATTTGATGGACATTATATATGGTGAAGATTTCTGGCCATCTGGTGGAGTCGGGTTTCAAAGATTTAACTTCTCCGTGGGACGTAATTTTTTGGGAAGAAGTCAACAACAGCCCCTTCAAGAATGGTAAGTCTTAATGCGAAGAATCACACCTCACCTCTGACATCACAAAAAACCTTCTCTGCATTACATCTAAACGTACGGAGTATAAATAAAGAGACTCTGCCACTAGTTATACTACTGGAAAAGACATAGCCCACAATTTTCATGGTTACTGAACACTGGATGCAAAATAATGATTCGGAATCAGTGCACCTCGACGACTACACACTAGGAACTTACTCTTCAAGGGTAGAATCAAGAGGGGGACCATAAAAACATTCTGAACGGGAAAGAAATCAATACAAGGTGCTCATCTGAGGAAAAATTATTTGAATTCTCTGTCTTAGAAATTTTATATTGTGACATTTGTTATATTTTTATAAGGTGGCCTTGTTGGCAATTTTTATGTTTTTTTAACTCTTTTAGATGATTTACTTAATGAACTGTATAATCCAGACAGATATCTGGTACTTGGGGGCGACTTCAACATTGATTTGAGTATAAATAGCCCAGGTTCAGTGGCTCTAGATGGTCTGATGGCAGGATATGGCCTCGAGCCTCACGTCGTGGGTGCCACTCGGGTTTGCGCAGCCTCTAGCACATAAATCGATAACATCTATAGTAACCTACTTAGGAATATGATAAATTTTATTTCTTGTATCTAAGATTTGTCGGATCACTATGGCCAATTATTGACTATAGATATTAAAGAGGAGCTGCCACCAGTATACTCCAACAAAAGGTTCTTCTCTTATAACAATATTCATACATTCAAACAGCTGCTACATGGTGAGTCCTGGCGGGATGTTCTTATGGTGCAGGGGGTAAATGAAAAATATAACACTTGTGCTAGCATACTATTTTATTACTTCAACGTCGCCTTCCCAACTCAAACATGCAGGGTTGATGTCCCAGGTGAAAAATGGATAACTAGAGAAATAAGAAATTACTCTAAATATATAAAGGACCTATATGTTACATATCAACTAACTAAAAGTGAGTACCATCTTAATATTTACAAGCAAGAAAAATCTAAGTATAAGAAATTCATTTCTGATTACAAAAAAAGTGTAAATGACAGCCCAGAGTTGGTAAAAGCGTTTTCATCCCTTGTTACTACCATAAACTTAGTTTCCTTGGTGCTTATATTTAAACCTATGGTTTTACTATGTTGGCCCATTATGCTAAAAAGTAGTTGTAATTTATCCATGCTATCCGCAATGAGAACTGCGTCATCAGCATACCGAATATTATTGATCCACGCCCCATTAACTCTGATCCCAATCTCGGCATCCTCGAGTGCTTCTTGAAAGATAGCCTCCGAGTAAAGGTTAAATAAAAGCGGGGAAAGAACGCAGCCCTGTCTCACTCCTTTTTGAATTTGGAGCGCTCTTGTTACTTCATTTCCGACCATTACTTTTGCATTTTGGAGCCAGTACAGATTTTTTAGGCATCTGATATCTTTTTCATCCAGATCCAGTTTTCTAAGCTGTGCTATTAGTTTATGATGTTGAACTTTATCAAATGATTTTTCATAGTCTATAAAGCACAGACATACATCTTTACGCTGGTCATAGCAATTTTGGATCAGAACTTGCGCTGCAACTATCGCCTGTCTTATACCCAGTCCCTGCCCGTAACCGAATTGTGAGTCGCTCACGACTCTCTCACACTTCCTAAAAATTCTCCTATGGATTATCTTAAAAAATATTTTGAGAGCATGGCTCATAAGGCTAATAAGCCTATAATCTTCACATGTTCTTGTGCTGTTTTTCTTTGGTAAGGGCATGAAAACTGAAGACAGCCATTGTTCAGGATAGGTACCAGTATCGTAAATCTTATTGAATAGGCCATGCAAAGCGTCGATACCTCGTTCGTCCATAAGTTTAAGCAGTTCGGAAGGGATTTCATCTGGGCCCACTTTCTTATTATTCTTAGCATTGTATATGGTGTATTCTATTTCTTCTCTGCTGTCAGAAGGCCCCGCCAATAGACCATCACTGTTTGTCGTTTCCTGTGTTCTCTCGGAATTAAAAAGGGATTTTATGTACCTCTCCCACATTACCATTTTGTCGTTATTTTCCAAAATAATCTTACTATAGTCAGATCCGATCTTAACGTGCGGGTCCAAAGGTCACATTTTTCATTAAATATCATTCCTTTGATATATTTTATATCTTGATCGACCAGTATATGAGGGTTTCGTCTCCTGTATACACCAGCAGGCTCCTTTAGTTTTTTTGTGGAGTGCAAGACTATCATGTCTTCTATTCAGCTCCCCTAGCTCATCACACTCGTTTTTTAGCTATTAATTTGTAGCAATTCTGATCTTTGACCTTATCGTCCTTTGCAATTCATTATATTTGTTCTTATCACTTTTCGGCGTTGATCCATAAGTAATAGGATTCCAAATTTTTGTTTTTTGCTCTTAGATTCGAAACCTAAAGTATTCTGTACCGAGTCTCTTATTATATTCACTACATTATCCCATGACTGAGTTACATTGTCGCTCTCTATTCTTGGCGTTATTGTTTCTATTTTTGTGTTTATTTTTTATCAGAAATCAAGAGCTTAATGTTTGGATCGTGGAACTTCTTCAAAGCAAGCAGCCGTTTGGGCTTTGTTTTTATGCCATTTGACAGAGATATTTTTTACAGTAGCTGTTAGCAGATTATGATCGGAAGGCACGTTGGCGCCGGGGTAGATATATGCATTTTTTATTGCGGAACCGAATCGTGAGTTTACGAGGACATAATCTATCTGGTTTCGGACTATATTTTCTGGTTGATCTGCTGGAGATTTCCACGTATATAGTCTCCGTGGGTGGTGCTTAAACCACGTCTTTACGACTTTCA
>MU185192.1:79271-91938 GCA_016904865.1 Pissodes strobi
TTTACCGGACCTAAATGAAAATCAAGCCCATGTATCAATATTCTGGTCTTTCGAAGAAGAACTTTCTTTCGTATGTCATATATTATAGACCAAGAAACGCCATACTTTTGTATTAAAGGGTACTATCGTGTACAGAAATCGATTTTGTATGTGGTTACTGCCTGCGAAGGGGAACCGATACATATCAAAATCGTATTACAAACATTCTTCAATTTTTTTAAACTTCCACCAGTACACTGCAGAGGGAGTACTAGTTTTACATCTTACCGTTCGTCTAGAACGATGCTGATTGACATGGCTTGCATTTTAAATAAATTGAAATTTAGGTTCGGGAAAGGTCATTAATATAGATGAGGGACAGAGTTGGTGAAAGTATTGCGCTCTGAGGCACTTCAGCGTTAATGGTGAATGTGTCTGAGATGCGCCCATCAACTGCAACGTGCAGAGATCGGTTCTTAAGGAAACTGGCAAACCAGCTATAGAGAGAGGCTGGCAGTCCTAAGGATAAGGACGGCAGTTTGTTGAGCAATCCGTTGAATGTCTTTGAACTATCTGAGGCAATTGCTCGAGACTCTCCGTAATTCTCAATTGCCCTACTCCATAATAATACATGAGTGACATAGGATAATACTATATCTCCTGTCGATCTCTGTTTGCGAAAGCCGTATTGTTTATCGCTGATTATTCTGTTGCTCTCTGTGTTCAAAATCTCAATTTCCAGTCGCTGGTATTTCGAAAGCAATTGGAAAATTAAATAAATTGAGATTTGAAATTTGATTATTTGGTTTTCATACTCCATATGGTAGGTTTAGTAAATATATAAACAAATGGGACTTAGTCTAACTCTTACCCAACGTTCCTCTGATCTCGTTCTGAGCAATTTCACTCGTGTACAGGGGCCCCACAATACAGAAGGAACCCCCCGCCATTCCCGTCAGAAATCTGCCGACAAGCAGCATCGCAACGTGTTTCGTCAAAATGATAAGAAGCCATCCAACTATGAAAGGTATGATCGTGAATAAGACAGTGAGTTTTCTTCCCAATTTGTCCGCCATAACGCCGATCGGAATGCAAACGAATGTAGCTCCTAGACACATCACTGATCCGGCCCATGATAGATCGAGTTTGACGCTGTTCAGATCACCATTTTCCAGTTCTATAAAGTTTAAGAATATATATAAGTAGAATAAAATATCATTTGTTGAGAGGCAGGGTAAAAATTATTAATATAACTCAAAAATTGTCGAAGAAATGGGAAAAAATTGAAAAAAAAAACTTTAAAAAAATTTTCGGAAAGTTAATAAAAGTATTATAAAATGAAATAAGAAATAACAAATTGATAAAAAAAAGTTAAAGAAACGAGGTTTAAAAAGTACGAAGTTCAGCTGCGAAGTAGGGGATGGCAAAAATGCGATGAAGAAAATTGCTTTTTAGATAAAAACGAAATTTTTTGAAAAAGAATAAATATTAAAAAAAAAAATAAAAAATATTCAGATTGTTAGTAAAAGTATTATAAAACGGTTTTCGGAAAAAAGTTGAAAAAGAAAGTAAAAATGTATCGAAACTGGGAGCAAAAGTTGAGAAAAAAACTTATAAAAATAAAAACTCAATTCCTAATATCTCTTTCAGAAGTTGCTTATAAAGGTGAGGCGCATATTTTTTTTGTTTTCTTATTACGCCATCCCCATTTGGGGAAATAATTTTATATTTTCTTTGCAATATTATCAGCTTCAGCCGATTAAACATTCATGTCAACATGCGAAAGAGATATATTATAAATTGAAAGGTTTTAAGAATGATGTAAATTTAAAAAAATATATATCTAATAGTAAAACTAATTCTAGGAGAATTTACAGATAATTGACAGAAATCTAAACGATATAAATTAAAATAGAAGAAGACGGCAAAAATACCGAGCTGCAATGGAAATACAGACTAATTGTCCAAATAGACTTACAGTAATAAGCAGAATAAATTATGAAATGAGTAAGAACGTAAAGAATGAAACAAACGAAAAAATAGACAGTTGATAAAACAACGATTGAAAAGCTAAAACAAAAAGTTTTTATAACTGTAAGCCAAGGCGTGTTGAGTTAAAAGATATGTTGAAAGATCTAGCTTATACAAATAACAAATACATTTCATCAAAAAAATTTGGGGATACTAAGGGAAAACGAAAGGAAGCAATTTTTAAAAAAACAATTACACACGTTAAGAACTGAAAGAGAAAGTTAATTTGAACCGTAGTCTTATAATTACGTAGTTACCAATATCAAATTAAAAAAATAAAATATACGTAACCGTAAAAAATAAATTGTGCTTGAAATGAGCACAGAAAAAAAAACAAAAATTATGTTAATTTCATGTTAAAAATATTTAACATTTAATTAATTGTTTTTAAGCTTTTTAATATATTTTTTGTTGTTTCGTTTCTTCCTTTGATGCACCAATTATTTTTCACATTTTTGATATGCCTCGTAAATGTTAAATTATTTATAATTGGTATTGAAGCTTTGAAAAATTCAAAATAAAAGGGATGTTGGCTCTTTGGTTGTAACTAATGGCATAAAAATAGACAGAACATAAAGCTACAATTGAAAAATTAAAACTGAAAGTTTTAGGCAAAGGCAAAGCAAAGGCGTGCCGAGTTAAAAGATATGTTGAAAAATCTTGCTTATACAAATAACACACACATTTTAATAAAATAGAATTATAGAGATACTAAAAGAATAAGAAACAAAGCAATTTTGAAAAAAACGCATGAAAAAGTGAAAGAGAAAGTTAATTTGAACCGTAGTCTTACATTCACTTAGTTTCCAACATTAAAATAAAAAAAAATCAAAAATACGTAACCGTCGAAGTCAAAAATAAATTATGCGCATCAAAGGAGGAAACCAAACAACAAAAATATATTAAAATGCTTAAAAAAACAGGCGGTATTGATTATTAAAACTAAACGTTAAATATATTCAAATAAAACATACATTCCTATAAAATTTTTTTTTTAACGATACTGAAAGAACAAGAAACAAAGCAATTTTGAAAAACCATTTGGAAAGAAGAAATTACGCGCATGAAGAATTTTAATTGAAACCAAAATCACTGATTAATCAAATTAAATGTTAAATATGTGCCTCACAAATGAGGAAATCATTATAATTGGCATTGAATCTTTGAAAAATTAAATAAGAAAATACAAAATGACAGGAGAAGTTGGCTCTTTGGTTGTAATCAGTGACATAAAAATAGACAGAAGATAAAACGACGATTGAAAAACTGAAACTAAAAGTTCATATAACTTAAAGCCAAGACGTGCCGAGTTAAAAGATATGTTGAAAAATCTTGCTTATACAAATAACACACATCTTAATAAAATAGAATTGTAGAGATACTAAAAGAATAAGAAACAAAGCAATTTTGAAAAAAACGCATGAAAAAGTGAAAGAGAATGTTAATTTGAACTGTAGTCTTACATTCACTTAGTTTCCAACATTAAAATAAAAAAATCAAAAATACGTAACCGCAGAAGTCAAAAATGTGAAAAATAAATTATGCACCAAAAGAGGAAACAAAACAACAAAAATATATTAAAAAGCTTAAAAAAAACAGGCGATATTGATTATTAAAACTAAACGTTAAATATATTCAAATAAAACATACATTTCTATAAAAAAAAACAATTTTAAAGATACTGAAAGAACAAGAAACAAAGCAATTTTGAAAAAACATTTGGAAAGAAGAAATTACGCGCATGAAGAATGTAAAGAGAAAGTTAATTTGAACCGAAGTCTTATATTCAACTAGTTTCCAATAACAAAATCAAAAATACGTTACAGCAGAAGACAAAAATGTGACACAGTGTGCACATCAAGGAATGAAACAAAACAATTAAAAATATATTAAAAAGCTTAAAAAGAAACAAGCGTTATTGATTAATCAATTTAAACATTAGATATATACAAATAAAACAAAAATTTCGACAAAAAAAGAATTTTAGAGATACTAAAAGAGCAAGAAACAAAGCAATTTCGGAAAAACATTAGGAAAAAAGACATTACACAGACGAAGAACAGAAAGTTAATTTAAACCGTAGTCTTATATTCGCCTAGTTTCCAATATCAAAATAAAAAAAAATCATATATTTCAATAAAAAAGAATTTTAGACATACTAAACGAATAAGAAATAAGTCAATTTTAAAAAAACATAAGTAAGAAAGAAAGTACACAAATGATGAACTGAAAGTTAATTTGAACCGTAGTCTAATATTCACCCAGTTTCCAATATCAAAATAAAAAAAATCAAAAATACGTTACCGCAGAAGACAAAAATATGCGATATTGGTTAATCAAATTAAACGTGAAATATTTACAAATTAAACATAAATTTCAATAAAAAGGACTAAGAGAATAAGAGACAAAGCAATTTTGAAAAAACATATGGAAAAAAGAAATTACACGCGAGAAGATGTGAAAGGGAAAGTTAATTTGAACCGTAGTCTAACCGTATTTTAACTTAGTTTCCAATATTAAAACATAAATACAAAAAATAAAAGTAGCAAACCAAATAACAAAAAATATATTAAATAGCTTAAAAACAAATAAGCGATATTGATTAATCAAATTAAACGTTAAATATATACAAATAAAACAAACATTCCAATAAAAAGATTGTTAGAGCTGCGAAGCGAAAAAGACACGAAACAATTTTGAAAAAACGAACGAGAAAAGAAATTGCTCACATGAAGTATTGAGAGAGAAAGTCAATTTGAACCGTCGACACAGTCCAATATCAAAATAAAAAAAATAAAAATACGTAACTGTAGACGATAAAAATGTGAAAAACAAATTGTGCATCAAAGGCTGAAACAAAACAACAAAAGATATATTAAAAAGCTTAAAAACAAGCAAGCGATAATGATTAATCAAATTAAATGTTAAATATGTGCCTCAAATGTGGAAACATTATTATAATTAGCATTAAATCTTTGAAAAATTAGGTATTAAAATCATAAGTGGAAAGGGATGTTGGCTGTTGCCGTGTGGCATGAAATAAAGACACTCACCATAAAAAAATTAAAATGTATCAATGGATTATTCAACAAAATAATATCATAATAATTTATAGAGAAACATTAGGCCAGTTAATCTTCTCAATACTCCTAGCTATAGTTTAAAGCTTCTCTCTGGTTAGCAAGAGTGTTTTAAGCCCTTATTGCTTATACTGAAGGTCTACAGAAAAAAAACGATAAGAGTTATCATGCCGTAAGAAAAGAGGATAAAGACCGTAAATATTTATGTTTAAATTGATCAACAACAGATGTTATCGTCATTACTGGAATTGTAAGAGCTAAATTGAAGCACTGTTTACGTGTAGCAGACGTCCGAAACGGGAACCGAATCCGTGCCGTGTAAACGAGACATTTTACATTGTTTCCGAGATTCTCTGCGAAGCTGTTGTCGTGACACGGATATTAATCAGCCAGAGCCGCCAAGACAAAGTAAACAACCCGGTTCTGAAGATACAGCATCCAAAATTTATGTATTGCCCTTGTTAGAAGCGATCCTATCACGATCGCCATATTTCAATTGTGGAGCTAGTTCAGTTCATAGTAGTTTCAAGCGGTTCGTTTAGATGGAGAATGACTGACTTATTATTCGGTTTAGTTATAGGTATGAATTCGATGTCAGTACTGAAGCCGGTTTTTATTTTACGAGACGATCGTATCAAGCCGATTCGAGTTGTTCGATGACTATTTAGGTGTCATATTGAACCATTTTCAATGGAAAGCTGTCATTTTACTGACGTTTCGTTGTTGATTGGGTTAGTTTGCCTTATAATAAATTTATTATAATGTTGTGACGGCTAAGACAAAAATTACCAAACGGCAGCAATCCCACGGTTTATTGAGTTCTTTAGATTAAGTAAGAGGTAAATGAAACGTATTATATTGTTCCATTTAATACTCTGGATATAATGGTTTCGTGTCAAATTAAAATATGTTCTATGAATTTTTTGGTTAGCCATAAAATTAATTGATATTTTAGTTCCACATTTGTCACAAAGAAGACAATATCTGAGAATAAAGTCATAGAAGAATTAAGGGTATAGGTCTCGAATATTTTAGCCAGACAGCAGTACATCGATGTGTCCAGCAAGGTGCATTAGCAAACTTGACAAATGATTTTATAGTGTTGCCAACACCAAAAGGAGGGAATCTTATTAAAAATGAAATTATGCGTAGATGATGATTCCCGTGAGTTGTAGGAGTCATTGATGCTTTTCATGTAGCTATATTTAAGCAAAATGAGAATTAACAGAATCATAAATAAAAGGGGATATAATTCCATAAATACACAAGTTAAATGCGACCATAAATTAAAATAAAAAGTATATTTGCAAGTAATGGTGGGGGTACACATGATTGTTTTATTTGGCGAATTTCTCAAGCACAGCAATATGTGACTAATATATTTCAAAGTCGAGATTTAGGTTATAACAAATCAAAGTCAGATATCTTTAAATTGAACATCCTGAGTAGATATGCAACTTATTACCCATGTAAACCTCCATAAGAAATTGTAAGGTCCATCGTGGTTTTCATGGTCAACAACCCCCAGGACCTGGACACTGATGCCAGCGACGGGACGCCTATCATTACGATGCCCAGCTAACTGTGGCATCCATTTGGTTTGACATCGCTTTCTAGGGCCTGAATGCGTTGAGCTTAAATTTTTTTATGGAGGTTTGCATGGGAAAGTGGACGGAATTGCGGCCGGACATAGGTTGTATATCTACTAACATGTATATTAATACATTTTTAGATCCTTCCTTCAATTCTGATTTTATATGCAATACCATGTGTCTAAATGTTTCGACTTATTAACGCTTTAAAATTCAATATTATAGATACTAACGAATCATAACATGGTATGTACCGCATACACTAAATTAAGTCAAAGCGTAGAGGTAGCATTTTTAAAACTTCGAGATAATACCTATAAATTTTAACTAGATTAAATAAACACGCTGAAACTAGGATACCAATTTTGAGGATCCAGCAAAATACATCGAACGAGAAATTATAAAGAACATAAATTGAAGGAAAAACTGTCAAACTGAATACTGGGACTAAGCAGCTATAAAATACAATTGCAAAGTTAATTGCAAGTAATTGCTTTTAGGAATATTTTTGAAATGAAAACTCCTTTTTCCTGAGCGAATAAGACTAAGTTGTCAGCGCAAAACCAAGTAACGCTCAAAGCTGTCTACGTTCGGCTCTTTAACGCTCATTCGGATAAAATCGGTCTCAATTTCAGCCAAGCGAGAGATCATTTCAGTCTTCATATTGTTCCATTTTTATTTATTTTTTTCGGAAAAGGGCTGCGAGTGGAAATTTCGTATTTGGCAATGTTTAAGCTCAGTCAGGTACAGAGAACTGTCTGTCTAACCATAACCGGAGCTATGAGACTAACCCAAACTATATGATGTACAAATAAAACCAAATGAGCCTATATCCGAAGGTGCGGTTAACTTTTTCGTGGGTGGCTCAAAAACCCAGAAAGGTGCCGGCTGTGGAATTTACTTCCGAAGCTTGCGAATTGAACTCAAGTTGTCTATGGAGGGACACGCAAGCATAGTTCAGTCTGCACTTGCCGCCATATTCATAGCGGCAAAAGATATTGTTCGCAGGAATACTGAGGACAGGGCTATTCAAATCTACGCGGACACTAGACTGGCCCTGATAAGATATAAACTTACAGCCAAGTCAGCACTAGAATGCCACAATTTACTGGAGAATGCTGCCCGCAAAAACAGAATTTCTGTGTGCTGGATTGAAGGATATGTACAGTGCGAAGATAACAAATTGGTAGATAAATTGATTTGAAAGATAGCCGGTTCAAGCATTATGAGAGCCGGCCCTTCAAACCTACCCATCACGACGTTGATACATATGATAAAGAAGATCACCCATGAAGACTTTAGGGCAAGATGGGCCGAAACAACTAGCTGTAGACTGTCCAAGGAGCTAGTAAGCTACCATAATAAGTTTGCAGCAAAAGCATACCTGGGTATGTCAAGGAAGAACCTACGACTCATGGTTGAGATTCTGACTGAAAACTGCCAGCTAAGGAAACATATCTATACAATGAGGCTATGCGACACACCTATATGCAGAGGCTGTGAACAGGAGGACGAATCAGTAGAACATCTGCTCAGCGATTATGACACTGTTTCGGAACTAAGAGAATTCAATTTGGGAGAACGATGACCAACCATGGCTTTTCTCAGAATAGCCTCCTCGGGCAACATCACCGTCTTCTTTAGAACACTAGGCTGGGCAATGGATTAGACGGATTGGTTGATCTAGAGAGGATGCACCGGGGGTCCATTGGGACTTAAGTGCAGTGGCCTTTCAAGGCCACCCTTTCTAACCATTTTCAGATTCCAGATACTTGTAAGCCGCCCCGCGGCGAAGGTAAATTTTTTTAGGCCATCAGGTTTTGCATTTGCGCCTTAATACGTCAAATGTGCGAATTTTGAAAATTTCGCTTTAATAGACGATAGCCATCGAACAAATTACACAATTTTGATGAAATTTTTGACTAGAAGAGCCGATTATTTGATCTACGCCAAAAGCAAAGAGGTGGAGGGGGGGGGGTCACGAGCAGAACACGCCAAAAAGTACGTAACCACGTGATCTCGTTCATACGAGTAAATTGAGGTTAAATTCAAACATGCAAAAAAGTTTTCAAAATTTTGGCAACTGGTTCGACGTTTAGGTCAAAATATATAGTAGTTTAATGTATTTAATTGCCAGAAATAGAAACAGTAATGAAACAATCTTTCTATATCATGCAAATTTTTATCCAAAGGGACTTCTATAAAGAGCATAACAGAGCGCCTTCGGCCGTAGCCATCATCAGCATCATCAGTGCTACCTGAAAGTAAGAAAAAGAACCCCTTGTCAGTGGAGAGTCAAAGAATGTTGTTGAGTTGAGTCAATGGTTATTTTTGGTAAAAATTTTTATGAGATAAATACTGTTGGGCTCAGTTATAAATTCGTTGGGATTAAAAAAAAATATTACAAAAAAGGGGGTTAGCTAAAGTTATTAATTAAGAGTGATGATTTTTATGTCATTTTTGTACGTAAAAAAGAAAATGGTGGACTTCTTTTACTTACTTGTCAGTAGACAAAGGACATACCCATTTATCAAACATACAACAAAAATCGACAATGGTCACAATTAAATATCACACATTGTACGTCACATTTTGAGAAATGGTTTACATAATTTAGATTAAAATAGAGCAAATTAAAAACAAAAGCATGGTACCAAGACCCACGCTTTTGGATAACACATCGAATGTGTCGACTGTTGCTATTGACAGTCTTGACAGACAGACTGATGACACTTATATGCCGAAAAAACGGCGGTAATTTTGAATTTTAAGAGTTTTAAAAAGACAAGTATTAAATTGAGAGATAAAATTAAATAAAGTTACTGCAGTGGTCTAAAGTTAACTTAAAGTACAAAAGGAGTTGCTACTATGCCAGATGAGACTAACCAAATGCCATAATATGTATTAACTGGCTAATTTGCAAGTGAATACTTGAAAATTCGGTTGAATGGTAAATGCCAGGTTTTTGAAGTACCAGATATCTAACGTATAAAGTTATGAAGCCTATAATTACTATGGTCAATTTTATTAACATTCCTTGTCATAGGAAATATTTGAAAAATAAAGTTATCCATATTTTAAGAAACTGGGCATTAGTGGTGGCTTGAAAGTTGGTTTGGAATGAAGAAAGAAGAAAATGCATGATCAAGTGAAAATAGAGGACTAACTTAGAGAGGAGGCTAGCCTAAGCTAACTGAACTCGACGGATAGAATAGAAAAGAAAGGAGATGACAATAACCTGGGTTAACTCAACTTCTAGAGGGCTAACCTGAGAAGGGATGAATTTAGCCTCAGCTAAATCCACTTGAAATATAGAAAAAGAAGAGGATGAAAGATGAAAAATAAAAATAAAATTACATTACTCTAGTAAAAATAGGAGAAAATATTTGGAATAGAAAATGCTTGATCAAGCGGCCCTCCCAACCTCCAAGTGTATGGGCGAAAAGTTAGTTCAGTCGAGAAGCCTTCTGTGTAATGAAATGTAAGAACTTTCAATGGTCTACATGTCCTGCCTAGGTAGGTGCACTCGCAAGATTTGCACGCCAACTTATAAATACAACTTTTTGGGAGAATATCGACTTTATCTTTAGTGTTATTTAAAAAGGTTTGTAATTGATTTTTGTTTTTAAAGGAAATATGAGAATTACTGACAAATTGGTGAATTGTTTTGGAAATCTTACGATTCGTTTCTAAGTCAGAAAAAAGGATGGAGAAGTATTTTTTCTGTGAATTGTCTATTAAACTGTGAGAAAGTTCTCACATCCCTTCTTAAGTTAGTCCTCTAGGAGTTGAGTTAACTCAGGTTATTGTCATCTTCTTTTTTTTCTGTTCTATCCGTCGAGTTGAATTAGCATAGGCTAGCCTCATCTCTAAGTTAGTCCTCTATTTTCACTTGATCAAGCATTTTCTTCTTTCTTCCTTCCAAACCAACTTTCAAGCCACCACTTAAACATTCAACCGAACTCTCAAGTATTCACTTGCAAATTAGCCATTTAATACATATTATGGCATTTGTACTTTAGGTTTACATTAGACCACTGCAGTAACTTTAGTTAATTTTGTCTCTCAACTTAATACTAGTCTTTTTAAAACTCTTAAAATTCAAAATTACCGTCATTTTTCGGCGTATAAGCGTCATCAGTCTGCCTGTCAAGACTGTCAATAGCGACAGTCGATACATTCGATGTGTCATCCAAAAGCGTGGGTCTTGGTACCATGCTTTTGTTTTTAATTTGTTCTATTTTAATCTAAATTATGTGAACCATTTCTCACAATGTGACGTACAATGTGTGATATTTAATTGTGACCATTGTCGTTTTTTGTTGTATGTTTGATCCATGGCTATGTCCTTTGTCTACTGACAAGTAAGTAAAAGAAGTCCACCATTTTGTTTTTTACGTACAAAAATGACACAAAAATCATCATTTAGCTAACTTTTCTGTAACAATTTTTTTTTAAATCCCAACAAATTTATAACTGAGCGCAACAGTAGTCATCTCATAAAAATTCTTACCAAAAATAACCATTGTCTCAACTTAACAACATTCTTCGACTCTCCACTGACAAGGGGTTCTTTTACTTACTTTCAGGTAACACTGATGATGGCTACGGCCGAAAGCGCTCTGTTACGCTCTTCATAGAAGTCCCTTTGGATTAAAATTCGCATGATATACAAAGATTGTTTCATTACTAAGTTTCGCACATGCACACAGCCCTTAGTCTTCATTTAAGAAATAGAAATGGTAAATTGCATTAGGGTTGAAAATTGTGGAAATTTTTTTGCCATTAGATGCAGTTCTGGTGGATTGTAATAATTGTAGATTTCGAGGCAAAAAAAATTACTTTTAGAATATCGATACGTATAGTTTTTGTGGTAAGAAGATTTACTTGCCTGAAAACTGATTTAAAATTATTTGAATCTGGGAAAGTGGGCTCTTTTCATTTTTCAAGAGAAAATCGATAGTTTCTGACTATCTTATGAGAGATTTCGAATTAGACACCGAAATCTGTAGCATTTGTGGTAAGTGAATGTAAAATACCTGATCATTTTGCACTCACATTTTTGTATTTTACACAAATTATGTAGATATCGCACACCGTATCAAGTATTATTTGTTTGGGTTTATCGAAAATGCCGAGCATTATTTTGGGCGTGGGATCATTTTGGGTCGTTTTAGCGCCAAAAATTCGCCAGGATCGAAAAAACTCAAAAGACAGTACGATAGGGAATTTTTAGGAGAAAAACGCTCTAAATGCTCCTCTGCCACGAAAATGTCGGGAAAACGTACTGTTCACGGAAAATATAAAAACATCGATTTCCAAATAAAAAAAAATTAAGATTTTGATATTTTTTCTCGAAATTTTTTTTCACAAAATTACTTGAGCAAAATCTACTAAAAAAATTTATTAGAAGACACTTTGAAAATGATGATGCTCTTCATACAGGGTGAGCTAGTTGAATTTAAACTATTCGCAATTTTTAATATTGACACGAGTTCGATAGAGAATTTTTAGGAAATGAACCCTCTAAATGCTTCTTTGCCACAAAAATGTACTTTTCAAGGAAAATATAAAAACATCGAATCCTAGGTGATTTTTTTTGTCGAAATAAAGAAAAATTACTTGACCAGACTTTACGCCAAAAATTTTAAAATGATGTCTTTCATACAGAGTGAGCTAGTTGAATTTAAAATATTCGCAATTTTTTGTTTTAAGACGGCACGACAATTCGATAGAGAATCTTTCGGAGAAGAACACTCTAAATGCTTCTTTGCTTCAATAATATCGGAAAAATCAAAAATGTACTTGGGAAAAGTATAAAAACATCGAATTCTAGGTGAAAACATGAAGATTCTTATTTTTTTTGTCGAACTTTAAAAAAAAGTACTTGGCCGGAATCTACGCAAAAAATTGTGTTAGAAGACACTTTGCAAATAATGATGCTTTTCATACAGGGTGAGCTAGTTGAATTTAAACTATTCACAT
>MU185192.1:97215-108902 GCA_016904865.1 Pissodes strobi
GATGTTCTGTAACTTTTTTAGAAATAACTGCAGATTTTTTGTGAAGGTAGTTTTAAAATGCCTGTGTCAATATCTCGGAACGGTTTTTGTTTTTTTTTCAGATTATTTTTTTTACAAACTTATGTAGATTTTTTGGAAATTTGTATTTTCTAATTTCAATACCTACAATTGGCCATATTATTGACTCAAATTGGGTAGAAATGCATGACTGCATTGAAGGTGTGATGTAATTTAATTTAATTTAAGTATTCAGGGTAACTCGCGTGGTTGATATAAAGTCATTGGCAATTTTAAAAACTTCAGGATAGCTTGAATTTCAGGGAAAGTTTAAAAGAGGATTTCTCACATGTAAATTAAATAAATTTGAAACGTATATTAGTGGCATAAAGGCGGTACTTTCAGCTTTAAGTTGTCATGTCAGGTCAGGCCAATGATGAGCATTTAAAGATCCTTTACAGGCGTAGCCGACTATATCAAAATCGGCCTCTCCTATTGGTCGATTCATCTCGTATTACGATATGTCTTCATGATGCAATCAATTCGTCGCAAGAGCTCTTGTGGTGTAGAGGTTTAGATCGTTGGGTCTCACATGCCATTGATGACATTACGGATGAGACACAGGGTGACAAGTGAAGGAGAGCCCAAGAGCGAATTTATGATATTCTTTAACTTTTTTAGAAATAATGCAGATTTTTTATGATTGTAGTTTTAGAATGCAGGTGTTAATATCTCGGAACGGATTTTGAATTTTTTTCAAATTATTATTTTTTACAAACTGATGTAGATTTTTTGGAAATTTGTATTTTCTAATTTCAATACTTTAATTGGCCATATTATTGACTACAATTGTGGCATAATTTAAATTTAAATTAATTTAAGTATACAGTGCTTGGTATAAAGTCATTGTCAAATTTTTCTTATGGTACATCCTGCATACAATTGAATTTAGGTATAGGGTATGCTAAATGAGATGTCTAGAATTTTAAGGATAATTTAATAAATTCAAAAATATACAGGATGTACCATAAGAAAAAATTGCCAATTACTTTATACAATCCACGCAAGTTACAATGTACACTTAAATTAAATTAAATTACAGGACACGTTCAACGAAGTGCAATCGTGCATTTCTGCCCAATTTGAGTCAATTAGAGTATTGAAATTAGAAAATACAAATTTCCAAAAAATCTACATAAGTTTGTAAAAAATAATAATTTGAAAAAAAAACAAAAAACGTTCCGAGATATTGACACATCAGGCATTCTAAAACTACCATCATAAAAATTTTGCAGTTATTTCTAAAAAAAGTGTAGGAACATCACAAATTCGTTCCTTCGGCTCTCCTTCACTTGTCACCCTGTATCTAATCCGTAATGTCGTCATTGGCCTGACCTGACATGACAACTTAAAACTGCAAGTATCGCCTTTAAGTCGCTAGTATACATTTCAAATTTATTTAATTTTTATGTGAGAAATCCTCATTTAAACTTTACCTGAACTTCAAGCTACCCTTAACTTTTGAAGAGCAGTTTATTAAATCATCGAATTCGTGAAATAAATTAAGATTCTAGTAACACGTTAGATTTTGCGATTTTTCTACTTTAAACTATTAAACTCGATAAAAATGCGTATTTTAAATCGTTTTTTGATGGGGCAAACCTATATTAACCAATATTTATATTATACAGAGCGTTCGAAATCAGCGACCGTTTATTAAATAATTACCCCTGGCCTAATTGTTTACTATATGGGCGCACGCTAAATTTTGCGATTCTTGCACCTTAAATTGTCAAATTCGATAAAAATGCACATTTTAAATCGTTTTTTTGATGGCGGAAACCCATATTAACCAATATTTATTTTATACAGGGAGTTCTAAATCATAGAGATGCTAACTCAGACGAACTGAAAGTAACCAATAATGGTGTTAAATAATCAGTTTTAAAGAAAACCAACTGAAGCTAGGCAGTTAACTAAAACTAACTAAAACTATCTGAAGATAACCAAAATTAAGCAAATAGAAAAAATAAACTAATGCTAAACTAACCGAAATAATTCCGCCCTACCCTTAACGCCACCTCTTACTGGCTTAAACTAACCCAAACTAATTAAAATGGTTTCGCTCAGGCTTGCGCAAAATAACACAAACCAATTCAGTCTAAGCAACTCAGTCTAACCAACACTAACCCAAACTAACCAAAACTAACTTAGACTAACAAAAACTAACCAAAACTAACCCAGACTAACCAAAACTATCCCAGACTAACCTAAACTAACCCAGACTAACTAAAATACACCAGACTAACCAAAATTAACCAGAGTTAACTACCCCAAATCAACCACAGCTAATCCAAACTAACGAACACTAACGCAAACTAAAAAAATGCGAAAAAAATTGTACATGTTTAAATAGTAAGTTACTAGCTAAATAGAATTATCTATCAAATTTTCATCTCCATAACCGACTTCCAATACTCTAAACTACAAAAAAAATTCAAATTTTCCAATAATTAAATATTTTCGGATAAAACTAATAACACCATTTTATTAAATAGGTTTTTCTGGACCGGCCTATAGCAAAAAAAATAATGGGAAAATTATCCAAAGACAGGTTTTAGTTAAATTATAAAATTATGAAAAAAAATCCAATTTTCTGGAAAACGAAACATTTCCGGAGAAAAAAAAATGTGCTTGAGATATTCTTGTATAGGAACGATATGTTTTTAGCCGATTTCCGCTAAAAGTAACTTGAGCCCAAACTATTTAACAGATTAAATGTATAAGTTACAAAGGGCGAAGATAATAATAAACAATTATAATTGTTACCTTTTTTGCGGATAATACACCTGATAACTTTCATACCTTCAGTCAAATTTGATAGTGTCCCATGTTATTACCAGTCAATATTATTTTAACAATTTGTTCGTTAATCATACTGAAAGTAAAGCACAATGTCTTGCGAATACCGTGTTTTTAGTCTAAAGCGGCCTATTCACATGCGATTTTGTACAGAGGATTTGTCGAACAGATAGATGCATGGTTGGTACGTCAGAGAAATCCACCACAAGTACTCACAAACGCGCAAATCTGCAGTGTGAAGGATCGTGTTGGCAGTTGTGTATTGTATGCGGCATCATGGAGAAGAAAATAATTGCTATACTTATAGGATTTGTAGGGTTATTTGATGACAGAAAGAAGAAGAGAGTGTGGTCAAAGCAGCATAAGCTTCGCTACGTTAGGCAGCTGTTTGTTGGAATATTCTTGACCCGGGCCTTCACCTTCCACAAGCAAGCTTTGATTTGTATAGAGCAAGGAAACTTCCAAAATTTTTTATTGTCAGTGAACGCCATATTGCATCTAGCACGCACAGACAAGTTCGTCACGACTACTGATATGCAGATTTGCTCGGCTCGCGTCTATGATCATCGTCTTCAACGACGGGCGGCGAGCAGAACATATCTGACGAGCACGCGGATACACATATGCGGATTCGTCGGCCGGATATGCTCGCCGAACAAATCCGCCGCACAAAATCGCATGTGAACACGCCGCTTAAAACAGTGAATATTGTTTGCGTATGGTGATAAATATTTTTTGTAGAATTTTTGTTTGATCACCATCTAGTAAATCGTAAAATACAGTGTCAAACGTGTGGGAGTGATGCAGTAAAAAATAGAAACTCGTCAATATTACTAAACGTAATAAAAGAATGGATCAAGCCAGAGACGACAATAATATCTGATTGTTGGAAGGCTTATGAATGTTATGGTTCAAGCATTTTTAAATAAATCATTCTTTGAAGTTTGTGGACCCAGAAGATAAAAACATACACATAACACTCAAAAAATTGAACGTACGTGGAGAGATGTCCGGGGATCCGTACCACGCTATGGCAGAAAAGAAAAACACTTAATTGGTTACTTAGCAGAATTTTTATTTAAGAAAAAAATCAAAAGGGAAGAACGAATACACTTATTTTTTAATCATGTCTGAGGAATGTATCCAGGTTTAGAATAGTTGTATTATAGTTTTAGGATTAAATTAATATCAATTTTATGTTTATAATGCAACATTATTTGTTTTTGAATGTTTGTGTTATTTAAATAATCTTGTTTTGTGAATAAATAAATTATCCAAAATAACCAAAGCCTCCAAAACTTATCCATACGCGTTTAATAGTTTTTGAAAGCATGCAGGTATGCTTTCCCAAACTATCTCATACTATCCATACTACTACCACAAACTAGCTCATACTTATCCATACGCGTTTAATAGTTTTTGAAAGCATGCAGCTACCTACCTCTTACCAGTTTAAGCGGACCGAAACTAACCCAAATTTATCAAAATGACTTCGCGCTATATCGTACTGGTTTAAACGAACATGAAACATCAAAACTAATCGACATAATTTCGTCCAATCTTGCTCAGAGCAGATAGTACTTAAACAATAGGCTCATTTAGTGGAATTTAGAGAATTTTTTAAAAATTTTAAATAAAAATATTGATAAAATAAAAAAATCCACCTTCACACATAGGTTCAACTAAATATAGATGATCCTGAAAATTTCAGTTCAAATAAATAATCCATTCATAAAATATAGCGTTTCAAATATTACGTAATCCTGTTACTGTTTCCTGTATACGAAAATTACATCTAATATTGATGTGCGCAACCAAAAAACTACTCAACACGTATATTTATAAATTACATTAGAGGACACTTTGAAAAATGATTATGCCTTTCATACAGGGTGAGTTAGTTGAATTTAAACTTTCCTCACTTTTGAGTTCTGACAAGATACGTCATCACTTATTGTTTTATTGATGGAAAATCGAGTAATCTGGAGCAGCAAAACATTCGAGCATTTCAGAGCATCTGAACATACAAATAAATCGCATGGATCCGATTGAAAATGTGAAATTTTCGATGTTTTTGCTTTTCAGTTTGAAAAATTTATGTGCCAGTCAACGCATGGCTATTTTCCAGAAATCAATTTTAGATTCGTAAACCGCGTAATTTCTACTATATTTATTTTGCACGAGATTGGGTTTCAATATTGCAGCTTTTGATGCAGTATTGAAAATTTGAAGTAATACGTGTTCCAATATTTTGACATGAAATTTATGTGTAAATATATAGACTGGGAAACAGTTTAATACTAGAAAAATGGGCCAGGATCGGGAAATGTGGACAATTTAAAATATATAACTTTGAACTGTTACTTTGAAAAGATTGAATATATGTTGCAAATAATTTACATAAATCGCAGAAAAATCAAAAAGTTAAAGGGAGGCAACGTTCTAGGCAAAAATCCCTCGGCCCTATCCGAAACTTGCATATTTTGCGTCAAGTGGACGAAGAAAGGTGGCGGTGCATTGTTAAAATATCTTGTCCAGGAGGGTCTGGTAAACTTCACGACCCTCGGAATTTCGCAAATTTTTTTTTTTCAATAGAAAGGGGGAGTCCTATAGAGTAGTTTAAGAGAAAAAAATTTGCGGATCCCCCATATTTGAGCCGAAAAAAAGCCCCCGAAGTTCGAGTTTTGAGGTTAAAATTGTCAAAAAGCAAGCCATTTCCGCAACATTGCAGTGCTAAAACTCTACTAATATTAAAGAGTACTTACAGTGTTGCCAAGTTGTGTTTATTCTCTTGGGTTTGAAGCTTATCCAAGTAGGTAATTATTAATATTTTTAAAAACGGTTTTATTAAGAAGAAACGAACAAATTAACAAAGCTAACCGAAATTGTTTGGCCTAGGCTTGCATGAAGAAAGGCTTGCGCTTCGCGCATTCCTTTCTTCACGCGTGTGCGTAGTGGCTTAAATGAGACGAAACTAACCCAAACTAACCAAAGCGAACCCAAACTAACCAGAGCTAACCCAAACTAACCAAAGCTAACCCAAAGCTAACCGAAATTGATTCGCATAGGCCTGCGTGAAGAAAAGCTTGCGCTTGGCGCAAGCCTTCCTTCACGCAAGTGCGTAGTGGCTTAAACGGGATGAAACTAACCCAAACTAACCGAAGCTAACCCAAACTAACCAAAGCGAACCCAAACTAACCAAAGCTAACCCAAACTATCCAAAGCTAACCCAAAATAACCAAAGCTAACCGAAATTGTTTCGCATAGGCTTGCGTGAAGAGAGGCTTGCGCTTCGCGCAAGCCTTTCTTCACGCAAGTGCGTAGTGGCTTAAATGAGACGAAACTAACCCAAACTAACCAAAGCTAACCCAAACTAACCAAAGCTAGCCTAAACTAACCAAAGCTAACCCAAGCTAACCGAAATTGTTTTGCATAGGCTTGCGTTTCACGCAAGTGCGTAATGACTTAAACGAGACGAAACTAACCCAAACTAACCAAAGCTAACCCAAACTAACTCAAAAAATGAAAATGACTTATTTCCGCAAGAAGTTTTTTGCGGTATTATGTTTAGAAAAATATTTAGAATGTAAAACAGAAACATGTTTTCATGTAACTGATTTCAGTTATTCTAGAATCGAAAAAATTTAAATGATGCATTTCCGCAGAATTTTTTTTATGAATTTGTATTTGGGTTAAAAAATAATGGGAAAATTATCCAAATACAGGTTTTAGTTAAATTATCATATAAAGACAAATCTAATTTTCTGGAAAACAAAACATTTGCGAAGAAACGAAACTTTTTTTTTTGTGCTAGTATTCTTGTGTAGAATCGTCCTATAGAACGATATTTTTTGTAACCGATTTCCGCTAAAAGAAGAAACTTGAGCCCAAGACGGGTCAAGCAACTAGAATAAGTTTGGCATCAGCGTATTCCAGGGGCTAAAATCAGGGCCACCTGTCATATAGGTGGCCGTGCTAAAATTTGCCGCTTTACGTCTCGTCTTCGATTGATTGTTGATTATTGTTAGTATGACATAAATTTTTAAAACTATTTTGATATATTAGCAAATTTAATTTATTTTTGTGTTCTAAGGTGTTCTATTTAAGGTAAGCTTTCAAACAAAGTCAACAAAGCAAAGAAAAGTGCAGTAAAGTAGTAGAGGAAGTTCGCTGTTCTACGGCATTAACCTCAAAACTCGAACTTTGGGGCCTTTTTTTCGGCTCAAATATGGGGGATCCGCAATTTTTTTTCTCTTAAACTACTCTATAGGACACCCCCTTTCTAGTGAAAAAAATTAAATTGCGAAATTCCGAGGGTCGTGAAGTTTACCAGAACCTGTCCAGTATATTAACAAATTACCCAACTTCTCATAATGGTATGATGCTTGTCTCACTGCATCAAATCTGCAAAATATACTACAAATACAAAAAGTAAAAATATCGTCCAAGTTAAATTAATTTAAATTTCATCCTTCGTCATACCTATTAAAATGTGCCAGAAGCGATAGTTTTTAATACACCCTGTAGATTCCGCCACTCTCATAATTTTTCTCAGTCCTGCCTTATCTTACATTATATTCCCATAAAAAAATTGAAATTTTGCCTATAATTTAATACCAACTTACTATCAGAAATATTAGAAGTCCATGCGATAACAGTTCCAGTGCCCATAGCTCCTATGCAGATGGAAATGGCGGCGAAGAATTGCGGCAGCTTCTTCGCGTCGGGCATGTTGGCGGCTCTTCCGTCTCAATAGAGACAATATCCTTGGTAAATCTTTTTCACGTTAAAACACACATTTAAAATACAAAAAATAGACAAAAATTGTCAAACGTTTTGACGTTGTTAATTATTGTTGATATGGTACCAGACTGACTTGACTAAGACGAATACGTCAGATATTTTGTAACAATATGTACACCTTTAAAGTTAGATTTAATGTTAATAAGGGTGAAGTTTCAAAAGTTTCGCATTTCATCAATGTACCTCATGTAACATGGATTTATGTTGAGATTTCGCTAAACATCAGGAGATGCAAAAATTTTGTTTCGGTATCATGGATAAAATGGGGTTAATGGTATTATACGATCATACACTATTTTTTCCATTTTTCATGTAAAAAAGAGGAAATATATCAGTTAGTTAGTTTGGGTTAGTTAGAACTTCGACGTCGGACAAGGTTTTCCTCTCAACTTCAACTTTTAGTTAAGAGACATATTTTGATATCCCTGGTGTTATAATTGAATTACTACTTAATTTCGAATAAATTGATTCATCTTATGCAGATTAAATCGTCGGAAGAATGAGAATGTACAGAACCACTGAAAGAAAATAAAATATTCCATTTTAATGACTTTAATTTTTAATTGCGCTAACCACATTTTCCTCTATAGATTTCTGGCAAGTCTCAATCAAACCTGAACTACCAAAGCCAAACCAAGTTCCCAAAGTCAAGCATATATATTCTAAACCAGCCGAAATTTAATGCAAATTATTCAAAGTAAACCACAATTTTCAGTTCAGTCACAAATATATATTATAGAATATTCAATGTGTATTTAATAATTATTTTCCAAAAAGTCTCACTCGTGAAGGGTGGGTCTTCACTTGTAGAAGCTTTACTGATTTTTTTTATAGTGCATCTCCTATCGGAGCTTTGCTATCATCACAGCAATCCGGACCTTGTTGACTGCAGCTCTCAATTCCGCCTACCACTAACCTTTTCTTGGACTATCAGTTGTAGAAGTGTGTATTTCTGTCCTCTCATTATATGACCCAGATACTGAAGCCTCCTCTTTTTTATGGTGTTAACTATTTCGCATCCCTTCGGCATCCGGTTTAGCACTTCGGCATTAGTAATCCTATCGGTCCAGAGAATCCATCACATTCTACAGCAGCCCCACATTTCAAAGGCCTGCAGTTTGTCCATGTGATTTTTCTTAAGGGTCCAAGCCTCAACTCCATACAAAAGCGCGGAAAAAACGTAACAACGAAGCATCCTCATCCTAAGTTCCATGTTTATATCCCGATTCGTAAATAAATGTTTCATTTTTATAAATGTTGTTCTGGCTATCTCTATCCTTGTTCTTATCTCTCTTGTTTGATCACCCGTTTGTTCTACCCAAGTTCCTAACTATTTATATGGCGGCACATTCTCTATCGTGATGTTTGTCATCGTCAGGTTCACATGGTTCAAATTCTGTGCGAACTTTGTAACTACCATCAACTTGGTTTTCTTAATGTTAATTTTTAGTCGCTATTCATTACATTGCTCATTTAATTTTTCCAAAAGGTGTTGCGTGTCCTCATGATTGCTCGTTAACAAGACGGTGTCATCAGCAGATCTCATATTATTAATCATCTCTCTATTTATAACTATTCCCACTGCACGTCTTCTAAGGTTTTCCTAAAAATAGCTTCGCTATATAGGTTAATGGGAAGCGACGAATCTCCATTTCTTCAGTTGGTTGGTTTTCTACCATTTTATTAGCTTTTTGGCCCCAATATTGATTACTAATTATTCTAACATCGTCTGAATCAATGTTTTTACTGACGAGCAGCCGATGTAATTCGTCATGTTTCACTTTGTCAAAGGCTTTCTCGAAATCGATGTAACACGCATACACCTCTTGGTTTATTTATATCAAGGCAGCGCCGGAAAAGTACGTTAATCCCGTTAAAAGAGTCTGTCATGTTCCAAATGTTTCGCTGAATTCTTTTGTGGATGATCTTCAAGATCAACTTTAAAGAGTGGCCCATAAGTGCAATGGTTCGGTAATCTGAGCATTCTCTTGGATTTGGTTTCTTGGGCACGAACACAAAGGTGCATGATAGCCATTGCTTGGGAATTAATCATATATCAATCACATCATCATCAAAGAGTTTGATTATCTCTATGAGTGTCTGATCAGGACCAGCAGCTTTCCCGGATTTCATAGTTTCCAGAGCATATACTATCTCTGCTCTTAATATTTTTAGGTGCATATTGCTCGATTCTAAAACCGGTTTTGGAGGTCTTTCATCATCGAATAGTTCTGACAAGTATGCTTTCCACCTTCCAAGTTTCTCCTCTACGTCAGTTATTATATGTCCATTTGCATCCTTGATAATATTGCTAGCTGCATTGACCCTGTTGCATCCAGCCATTTCCTTTATCCTTTTGTGCATGCGAAAGCTGTCAAATTTCCTTTCTAGTACTTCTATTTCCTCACATTGAGCTACTAGGTATTCTTCTTTTGCTTCCTTAATTTTTCTCTGTATTGTCTTATGTAGTGTTTTGTACTTATCTTTACTGTCTTTACTCTTTCTTCTCTCTTCCATAAGATCTAGAATTTCTGATTTTATCCAGAGCTTTTTCTTGGTTCTCCTTCTAGTTAGATGATTTTTAGCTATTGTTTCTAACCCTGTTTGAATTTGCTTTCACTTTTCCTCCACACTGACTTCATTCGATGTGTTAATGCCCCTCATACATTCGTTGGTCCTTTTCTTAACTGTTTCATGGATTTCAGGATTCTTATGGAATTTTGGGTCTATGTAGTTTTTGAGACGTTTTGTAATATTTTTCATCTTTATATTAAGTTTAGCTATAACTAAGTTGTGGTCGGAGTTAATGTCAGCCCCTGGGTGCGTTTGTGTAGCGGTTGTTAATGAGAATATAGTCTATTTGGATTCTTACTATATTTCCTGGATTATCCGCAGGGGATTTCCAGGTCTAGAATCTACGATTTGGTAATTTGAAGAAGGTATTTGTTATCATGAGATCTCTAACCTGACAAAACTTTACCAGTCGATCCCCCCTATTATTCCTCTCTCCCAGGCCAAAAATTCTCTGTGTGTCCTTCGACCTTGATTTTTCCTACTTTGGCGCTGAAATCTCCCATAACTACTGTGATATTATTACTTTTTATGCTTCTAAAGATATTATCAAGCTCAGCATAAAAGTCTTAACTTCGTCGTCCTCCTTATCCGCACCACGCTGTTGGTGCATATGTCTGTATAATGTTCATATTTCCTGCATGTATTTTAAGTTGAAGCATCATGACTCTGTCTGACTAAGGTATAAAATTTAAAACCGAGGCTGCAAAACCATTATTTAAAATCACTCCACCGCCATACAAATGCTTCGGGTCACTATTCCCAGATAAATAGGATGTGCCGTTAGTTGTTGCGTAGCTGCCACTTCCTGGCCATCTCACATCACTAACTCCCAGAATATCTACATTTAGTCTCATCATTTCCTTTACAATGTTGTCCCGTTTTCCTGATGCAAACATAGTTCTTGCATTCCACGTTCCGATCTTCATACTGTTTGCTGCTGCTTTCATAAACTTGTTCCCCCTGGAGATCCGATTGAGAAACTATTAACTTCGTCTTGATGCAGTGGTTTCCCCTTACCTTCTGCATCCACATGCTGTTGATCATTTTTCTTTAATTCATCCGCCTTTAGGTTTGATTTCTCATCCCTAGGATAAGTGAGTGCCCTTTCTCTTACCGGCTCATCGACCCGAAGCTGTTGGCCATCAAGAGGGGTCTGTTTATTCCGGCAGATATTCAGTCGTCAGAGCCTCTCAGTTATCTACCGCTTATCTATCACATGAGCAGGTGAGGTTAACATTTGAGCTGTTACTATTTTACCTTTGCCCCATACCCCCCACCTCTACTGATTACTGATTATTTAACTTCCTTAGGCATGATATATTCATCTGGCCAAGAAAATCATAAAGTTACCAAGAGATGAATATATTGGCCGCAAACTGCCAGTCGAAATTTTTCAGTGCTCAGTGTTCAAAAACCATTTTTGAACACGTCTTCAAATCTAACGATTTAAT